>PYXC01000133.1:2952500-3037500 GCA_015244755.2 Tenualosa ilisha | reverse complement strand
GGGACACACACTTCCTCACATTTCCAAACTTCACACACGTGCACACACACACACACACCACACACACACACACACACACACACACAACACACACACACACACCACACATATGCAGCATTCAGACTTCTCCAGTCACTGAGCTGCCCCTGAAAAGGCTTATTGTTGTCAGAGTATATTTTTTACTCCAGCTGCAGATATTTGCCTGCTTCTCTCTTTCACTGCTTTCCTTGCAGTAAATGTTGACCATAAAAGTGACCTGTATTAGCTGACACCTCGTCCTTGAAAATTGATGCAATTTCCCCCAGTTATTTTCTGGGATAGGTCGTGCCAAAGCACGGCACTCTGGCGCAACTCGTGCCGAGCAAGGGAGGCATGCAGAAATCCTCTTGAACAGATTAAGCAAAAAGTCACACACGCACACACACACACACACACACACACGCTTGCATTCTCTCTCTCTGTCTCTCTCTCTCTCATTTTACACATGATATTCTAGACCACAGGAGAAAAAAAGTTACCTTCCAACCCCTTATATTTCATCAGACTTTATTCACAGGTATTTTATCTAAATCTGCTAGGTTCAGAAATGAAACATCAGAATATAAGCACGCCATAAGTGATCACTCCCTCATCTGAGCAGTCAGACTGTGTTCACATAATGAGAGAGAGAGAGAGAAAGAGAGAGAGAGAGAGAGAAAGAGAGAGAGAGAGAGTGAAAGCATGATCACATGATCACACTGTCTTGCACTCATTACCTGGAATGGCTGTCGAGTGTGTGACTGACTGACAGCTCATTACTGTCAACAGCGAGAATTGTCTATTTCCTGTGTCACCGGACAGACAGATGGGCACGCTGTCAGGGCCTCCAGTAACAAACTTGACTCCTTGTCTTATTGGACTGAGCTGAGCGAGTTTGGCTGGATCCCATGCACAGTGGCAAAGAGAAGGTGAATGCAAATGTCTGGGGCTTCTTTCACGCAAAATCCAAAGTTAGTCAAAGGACAAGCAAAGGTATTGGCATTACATAAGTGTCTGGCTCAAATACACTATTTCTTCTCCAACTAAACACACACCAGCACTCAAAGACAAATGTAGAACTCTGGGTTAAAATAGATGAATAATTAAACTATGGCTTGGAACTTAATGACAGATAATGACATGACAGATGAGTTATTCCTGAGAGGAAACTACTGGTAACGTCAGAAGAAAAAAACCCTACCTTTGAAAAACAGGTGAAATGCAGTCTGTGGATAAATGCCTGAATACACACGCTTCCAAAAGCAGTTTGGAAAAGAAGTTTGTGTATCTGTTATAACTACTGCTACTCTGTGGCAGCCAATAGCCATTTGCGCCTTACTACATGAATGACTCTAAATGAACCCAGAAATACAAACACTCCCATTGGGCATGGACTGCTCCCTCTCTCTCTCTCTCTCTCTCTCTGTGTGTGTGTGTGTGCAAAGTGGGGTGGGACAGTGGGACAGATCAGTGCGGTAAAACACCCAAAGCATGGCAGATGGTCTGTGATGACTTCTGGAGGCTACAGATCTCAAAGTCATTCAACACCCTCCCAAAGAGGGAATAAAGTAATGAAAGTAATGAAAGGATGAGTAGAGAGAGAGAGAGAGAGAGAGAGAGAAAGACAGAGAGAGAAAGTGAAAAGTAAAGAGTAAAGTAAAGTTGAATATACTATAAGAACAAAGAAAAGAAGAAATATACATGTAGATTAGAAGGAAGGAGGGGTAAAATCTCATCTGCTGACTCCTCAAAAGTGGAGTGATAGAGACAGAGGAGTGGCAATGTGTGGCATCAATGAACAGACAGGGAGAGAGAGATAGAGAGAGAGAGAGAGAAAGAAGGGGAGAGAGAGAGGGAGGGAGAGAGAGATGGAGGGAGAGAGAGGGATAGAGAGAGAGAAGGAGAGAGAGAAAGTCACAGACTAAGGAGGGGGGCCAAGAGAGAGAGTCATGAAGAGAACAGAAGGCGTGTTGAAAGCAGACATTATTAGGCCATAACTGTGAGAGGGGCATCCATCAGCACGCAGCTCACCTCAGAGAGAGGGCCAGTGAGTTTCCGTGCCACTGGTTCTCTCGCCAGGGGAGCCAGTGCCAAGTGGGTAACCTAATATAACGCACCCACAAGCGCTCCACGTGTGCCAAGCAGTGGGTGGGCAGACGGGCGAGACGCACTCCAACACAAGGCAAGGGCACGGCCAGCACAGAGCTTTTAGAGAGTGTCATGGCCCAAGGACTATTTGGTTGGTGTGTGGGCATGCATACAGATGAGTGTATGCATGTCTGTGCTTGTGTGTGTGTGTGTGTGTGTGTGTGTGTGTGTGTGTGTTTGTGTGTGTGAGTGTGTGTGGCTGCTCGCCGCTCACAGTGTGCGTGTAACACCTGAAAATGCTGACACAGAGAGAAGTGTCTGACCAGAATGAGGTGTGCAACTCAGGTGGTCAGGCATGCAGACCTGCCCTGTGTCCACAGCACGGCATAGACAGCACAGCGCTGCATTAGTCAGGAGGTTGAACTGACACTTGTGGTGTGAATATTAAGATTATATATTAATAAATGAAGTGCTATTAAGCAAAGTGAAGAGTTTAGAGTGCTAGTACCCATGGGTTGAACAGTCCAGTGTATTCAGCTCTATGGTTATAAAGTGAATGAGCCAGAAGAGGGTGTGTGTGCCTCTACAAGTGTGTGTGTGTGCAGTCCTGACATGGTCTGTGTGTGAACTTTTAAATAGAACTTAACAGCATGTGTTTACATGCCCCTTCTCTATCCTGTATGTTCCTCTTTTAGTATGTGTGTGTGTGTGTGTGTGTGTGTGTTGTGTGTGTGTGTGTGTGTATATAACCAAGGTCCATACAACTTCAGAATCATGTGTGATGCATATGTGTGTTGACTGCACACACTCACTCTATAAATTACCCCACCGTTTCCATGGCAAAGGCCCAGCCACCTCATCCTCCTTGACTGGTGTGCTGAGTGTGTGTGATGCTTACCGGGGGCACCTTTCCAGCTTATGTGTGTGTGTGTGTGTGTGCGTGCGTGCGCACATACATGTGCATGTGTGTCAGATGACTGTACGTGTGCATGCATGTGTGTGAGAGTTCTGCGAGAGTCTCAGAGGAAGGTCAGTTCTGGTAGGATGTGGTGTTTGTGTGTGTGTGTGTGTGTGTGTGTGTATGTGTGTGTGTGCATTTTACTGTATGTATGTACATTCTGCATGAATGCATTTATGTGTGTATGTGTGGATGAATGTATTGTCAACATGTATCAATAAAAAAAAACAAGGTATTGGGTGAATTTGTGTTATGAGATGTGAGTATGTGTACTGTATGTGTGTGTGTTTGTGTGTGTCTGTGTGTGTGTCTGTGTGTGTGTGTGAGAGAGAGAGGAAAGAGAGAGAGAGAGTGTGTGTGTCTGTGTATCCTTCTGTGATCTCGTTTGTGTTTACACTTTCATTTCTCCATCTCTCTGCGCTCTGCTTGAACTCCATCCACCCTCTCTCCTTCCTCTGGGAACTCTCTGACTCTCCTTTGACTTCCCTCTTTCCCTCTTTCTCTCTTTCCCTCTCTCTTTCTTTTTATCCCCTACCCTTTTTCCCTCCATCCCCACGCTCCCTTTGCTCATTAGCCTTGTAATATTTACTGCTGGGATCCAGTGGCTGTCTTTATGAAATATGCATGGGGCCTGAGATCGCAGGGGCCTTCACAGAGCCCTCTTGTAATCTGAGCACGCTCAGATCGCCCCGACCCAGCTTGGGGGTGGGTGTGTTTGGAGGGGTGGGGGATGAGGGGGGTTTGTGGGGATGCTGAGGGCAGGAGCAAGAGTCCGGGCAGCACGGCTGGAGCACACAGAAAGGGCTTTCATGCACTGGAGGTGTGCTGTGGTTCTGGCCCTGCCTCTGTGGCCCAGCCCGAAGGGCACCCGATTGTAATGCAAGTTAGGCCGCTTCTATGGGAGGCCATGATTCAGCCTTTAAAAAGGCACGAGCCCCTGCCACTCCACAGCAGTGGTGTCCAGTCAGGACTGGAGTGCAAAAATAAAAAGCAGAGATTATTTATGGGAGATTGGCTTGGAGTGACCTTCCCTGCCTCCTGTCTCTAGTGGTGCGGATACAGCATATATTAATCCCTCTGGGGATCCCAGATTACTTACCGTTTCTTACTATGAAATCTGTACCACACAGTAGTCAAAGTGACAAGACTGAACAAGATGTCCTCCAAGATAGTATGACATTACTGCAAGGAAAAGATTGCTTTGTTGACTTTGAAAGAGTTGATTTGGTTGACATGTTTTGACAAACAGTCTAGTATTACAGCCAGAATAGAAACTGAATGAATGATGAAGGTTTGACTGCTTTTTCACCAATCACACATAGTTAGCCATTTCAAATGACTGATCACTGTGCCTCCAGGACCCCAGGTGGGTCTCAGTAAAATACAGTGGCAGAGGTACATGTGTGTGTATATTTGAACTTGAGTGTGTACAAGTTAGTGTGTCTAGGTCTATAAGTTTTTGTATGTGTGTGTGTGTGTGTGTGTGTGTGTGTGTGTGTGTGTGTGTGTGTGTGTGTGTGGTTGTTGAGAGGCCTGAGGCCATGACTCTAAATAGCTCATAAATTAACGACTTTCTCCTCCGTGCTGCTCTCCTGGTGCTGGTCCCGTGCACTAAAGCTGAAGAGGCAGACCACTAATAGCAGTGTTTTTACTAGAACCTCCCCAGATAAATCAGACTGGAGCAGCTGTCCAGCAGACACTGTGAGAGACAGAAAGCAAAGCACACAAGAGAGAGAGAGAGAGAGAGAGAAAGAGAAAAAAGGAAAAGTAAGTGCTTCTTTCTCCAACACTGCACTGGTGTGTACAATTTTTAACCACCTTATGAAGAGGCCAGACATAATGGCACAGTGGTGCAGTGTGCCACAGATAAGTCCAGGCCTATGCTTCTGGTCAAGTCACTGGTTTAAAACAAACAGAGAGGGTAAACAAAAGCATAGAGTATTCTGCCATATCTTACTATATTAAAGCATACAATACAAAATTGCATAGAAATGTATAACTCACTGGACAGGCAACCGACCATTTCTATGGTTTACTTACCAAAAATTACATGTCTAGCCTCTCCCATCTGAGTGAGTCCAGCAAAGGCATCCTGTAGCATAGAGTCCCATCAATCTGGTCATGCTCCACTTAGAGTATTACTGTCCCCATAACTCATGTGTGGAGGAGGCCAGTCTGAGGCCACATGGAAGAGATGAAAGGACCACTAATCAGGTTTCACTCTTTTTCCTTAAGCTAATTTGCCCATGAGTGACACATCAGGGACTGTTTCAGTTTGTTTTATGACCAATTACTGTGGAAATGAGCTACAAATAGCCCAAAGGTTAGTTCATTAAATAAAATTAATATTTCAAATAG
This sequence comes from Tenualosa ilisha, assembly GCA_015244755.2. Taxonomy (NCBI): domain Eukaryota; kingdom Metazoa; phylum Chordata; class Actinopteri; order Clupeiformes; family Clupeidae; genus Tenualosa; species Tenualosa ilisha. Next base: position 3,032,078 of record PYXC01000133.1, on the reverse strand, counting down.
TTCCATTTGTTTCATGTTCTGTTATTCATCTACTGTATCTATTGGTCTAGTATGATCAGTAATCCATGTTTAATGCACTAATTACATGCTGACTGCGCTAATTATTAATTGTCTAATCTATTCACAGGCATTGGACATTTTTGTAGTTCATATAAAAAACCTGGTTCATTTGAGCTTTTTGTCTGCAGCGAGTTCATGGATGATGTCTTAAATATCCTAACATCATGGAAAAAGTGAATAGTAGAGAGAGTTACAACTGCCAAAAATGCAGCAGGATGTCATATTTCCAGACTGGGGCCACAAAAATGTGCTGGAAGAACCTTCAAAGAGAACACTTAATTATACATAAAAAATCAGCTCCAGTTACAGAATTATTCAGTATGCAGAAGTCAAATGAGTTATTTGGTCAGTCACATCAAACAGGGCCTTATCATAAGCCACTGTTTAAGGATCAGTAGTTTTATTCTAATTTATTCTGTGCAACAGAAACTGTAATATATTGGATTTGCTAAATAAAATTTGGAATAACACTGAAAGGATCCACAGAAAGTGGATCATGAGAGTAAAAGTTTTAGCATAAAAAGAGAGATGAAAAGTTTGGATTGATAGAAAAGGTTAAGAGACCAAGAAAGAAGATGAGAGAAAGTATATGGGAGGGGATGATGATTATGAATATATTTTATTATGGTCATTTATGAAGAAAGAGATTGAGAGATAGATAGAGAGAAAGAAAAGGAGATAGAGAGAGAAAGAGAGAGAGAGAAGAAAGAGAGAGAAGGAGAGAGGAGAGAGAGAGAGGAGAGAGGAGAGAGAGAGAGAGAGAGAGAGAGAGGAGAGAGAGAGAGTGGCGTAATGACCCCAGTCCACATTAGCACCCCAGTGGAATCCAGTAGCAGCAGGAGCACTAGGGAGAATAGCATAGGATAGCGTTTAACCCAAGCGTGAAATCCAATAGGGACTGGAATTTGAAACACGCGCCCACCAACCAGAGACTACAGTGGAGGCAGCCACAGGTTTTCTCACATTATACACTTAGTGTGGCTGAAGGACAGGGAAAGCATGTGTGTATTATACATATCTGTGAGAGACAGAGTGAGACAGATCTCTGTGTGTGTGTGTGGTGTGTGTGTGTGTGTGTGTGTGTGTGTGTGCATTCATGCAAGAAGTATGTATGCATGCATGTAAGAAGTATGCATGATGAGGCAAGAATATTAAAAGCTGACGAGATGAAAAGTAAAAAAAAAGAAGCATTAATTAAAGAGAGAATTAATTAAAGAAAGAAGCATTAATTAATGTGTATGTAAGGAGAGGGATGGTTTAAGTGTACATGGCTCTGTGAGAGAATTGTTCACAGAAAGAGTTGTGAGCTGCAGACACAGTGGAGCTGCCACAGAAAGGAAGAAAGAGAGTAAGAGAGAAAGAGAGAAAGAGGGAGGGGTTGGAGTGAGGGAGAGGAGGAAAGAGCACCTTTTGTGGGCGAAAATAAAAAGGTAATAAGAAGAAACAAAACTCTCATTGGGTTCTAATTACAGACCCTGCCGAGTGGGAAGCAACTTTTACAACCTCACAGTCAGCTTCTCTCTCTCTTTTTTACTCTCCCTCTCTCTCTCTCTCTCTCTCCCTCCCTCCCTCTCTGCCTCTCCCTCTATGTCTCTGTCTACCATTCACCTCTCCTGTCTGTTTTCACTTTGTATTTTAGATTTCTTCTCCCTGATGGAGCCTCTTTCCCACCCTACTTCCAGTTTTGACCCCTTCATACTCTTTTTGTCTCTCTCTCTCCCTCTCTCTCTCTCACACACACACACACACACACACACACACACGGTCTGTTTGTCTGTCATATAAACTGATAGCAAAGTGTCAGACTGTGTATGTGTATGCATGAGTGCACATGCTTTTGTGTTTGTGTGTGTGCGTTTGTGTGTCTATGTGTGTGTGTGTACATGTGTGTGAGTGTGTGTGCATTTGTATAGGAAAAACACATCTGGAGAACAGTGTGGCCAGATGTTGGCCAGTGTTGATGGAGCTGGTGTCTCCGGTTAGCTTCTCTGCTCTGCACACACACACACACACACACACACACACACACACACACCAACACACTTGTGTGTCTATGTGCTTATTTATGTATATTTGGAGCATACTAACTTGTTGCAGTGAGACGGACACGATTGGAAAACAGCGTAAACAAGTTGAAAAAACAAGTTGACCCCCCCCCCCACCCTCTCTCTCACACACCACACATAAATAAACACATATGTTTTCAAAGACGTATTAACATATTTTAATCAAATCATTGTCGTTTAAATCAGTCACTGAAGAAATCAATCAACCCCTTTCAATAACCCACTAATATTTCACACAAATCACTCAGTGTGAGGTGAGAGGAGAAACACACAGCACACACTCCGCCACTGTGTGAATCTATACAGGAAACACGTGAACTGCCATTGCCATTTGTGTGTGTGTGTGCGTGTGTGTGAGTGTGTGTGTGTGTATGTGTGTGTGTGTGCGTGTGTGTGTGTGTGTGCGTGTGTGTGTGTGTGTGTGTGTGAGCAACAACTCTTCTGTGAAACCCACTACTGATGATTTCTCTATGCAGCAGTATGCTGCCAGCAAGGCTTTGGAAGACAAAAGATTCCTCTCTTAAAGCGCCTTTTTAAAAGAGTTCGCTCTGAGAATTGAAACATTTTTTATGACAGTAGGCTGCCAGCGAACTAGCGCTACAGGTTATAAAACTGACACACACTGCTCGTAAAATGTGTAAAATGCCGTAGCTTGAATTTTCAACACTGTTAGTGCCAAAAGAGGTTCAGTTCAGAGGAGGTTGCAGGGAATGTTACACGAATGTTACATGTAACACATACACACACTCTCACTCACTAACACACAATCATATGCATCTACAGTACACACACACGTAAACATATACACTCAACTCATACTCAACCTCCCCCTTACAGACAGACAAACGAATATAACAGACACATAAGTAAAACTCATGTACAATGTGCATACCGATGTCTAGGAGGTTCGTACAAGTACCCTATCCACTACTGTGAAGGCAACTTAAACATGTAAATGCAGGAGTGAGAGTACACTTGTTTCTGTTTCAGTATACACTGTATTTCTGTAAGACAGTGTCATTAGTAGTTAATGGGTTTCCCATGGTCACCATCGCCTAGCAGAATGACTGTGTTGCTCTGGAACAGGTGATTGTTGGATGTAAAGTTCTGATACATTGGGCAACTTTTTGGGTAAGTTAGCTGGGCAAGCTGATAGGCTAGTTCTGTGCTCCGAATGCTCTGTATTGGATGGTCATTAAAATGTGCCTACGGTTGCTTACACTAAAGCTCTCCAGAAAATTCATGTGGGCATCTGCATCTGCATGTGGGCCTGTGGCCACCATCACAGGTGGGCACCACTAAACATAGTGTTTATGAAGCTGTAAAGCGGCTGATAATGCCTGAAGACTTTAATGACTTCGAGGTCAGGACTACAAGCCGAGTGCAGAGTGAGGGTAAGAAGAGAGCTTGCCTTTTCCTGCTCACTTGTTCTCTTGCAATCCTTTTGTTTCCTCTCTCTCTCTCGTTCTCTCTCTCACACACACACACACACACACACGCACACACACACACACACACACACACACACACACACACACACACACACACACACACACAGACACAGACATCTGCTCATGCACACAAAGGCTGGGTCAGATTACAGGGAAATGGAAGAATCGAGTGTGTAAATGCCTGTGTATTGATCTGTAGTGACCCCTGCATTCTGGGCCCCTTACACAGACACACACACACACACACACACACACACACACACACACTCTCTCTCTCTCTCTCACACACACACACATACACACACACACACACACAATGCTATCAACTAGCCACTTAAAGTTCTCACATTACTCTCACTTATGACTACTGGTCCTATTCATTATATAGCCTTTGTCGTCTGGTGAACCCCGTCTCTTTCTCCCCCTCTCCCCTATCACTCTCTCCAGCCCTTCTCTCCCCCTCTCTTTCTTTCTCTCTCTCTCCTCTATCAGGAGTATGGAGGCATATTGGGGAGCACTGGAGCATTGCTGAGGCTGGGTTCTATTCACTCTGCCTTGTTGTATGGCTATTGGGGATATGGTCCTGGGGATTTGTTCCACGTTGCCTGGCTTGCTTAGACAGACACACCGGCATGTCAGGTGTGTGTGTGGTGTGTGTGTGTGTGTGTTATCTGCAGCGTATCATGTCAAATTCACTCTGAACCCCCAGCCACATACAGACCCTGTTTTTCTCACCAGTTGATGTATTTGGACTCTACTGAGTCTCATAGTGCTGTCTGGATGTGTCTGGCATAGTAGATATTACATTGGTTAACATGCAGATAATTGAAATCCAGATAATACAGTCAATAAATGATGAGACCCCATAACACAGTAATTTTATTATTGCTTAATGCTGCTAACACTAACTACCTCAGTAATGTAAAACATCCCTCAGCCCTTTACTCTTTCTGTCTTTCTCTGAATCTCTCTCTCTCTTTGGCCTTTTTAACCCTCCCTCTTCCTTTCTTCCTCTCCTTCTATCTCTTTCTTTGCTTCCTAGACTCTCTATACCCCCCCCCCCCCTTCTTCAGGAGTTGACCTGTCAAATCCTGCAAGCCTCTCCCTCTCCATTCCCCTCTTCGGGAGCCAGGATGTTTCCATGGGCCCCTGGCTGCTGAAAGCATTCATTAAGAGCTCGGGCCATGACACAGCTGCCTCGCCGCCAGTGGCTGCTAACCTTGGCAGGCCGGTTAAAGAGCTCAGAGGCTGTGCAAACCACAGAAGAAGAGGCCGGTTAAAGGCTCAAGGGCTGCAGGGAACCACAGAAGACGACGGAGGAGGAGAAGAGAGGAGGAGAGGAGAGGAGGAGAGGAGAAGAGAAGAAAGTGAAACACACCAAAGTTCTAGATGAGTTCTGCAGATGGAGCCATGCCACAGCTGAGGGGAGACATAGGGACTGGTGTGTGTGTGTGTGTGTGTTTGTGTGTGTGTGTGTGTGTGCATGTGTGTGAGTATGCGTGCATGCCCTGCTATCCATCACTCTATAGTACACTATAAAGTATGTGTGCCATTGTCACTACTCTCCTCATTCTTCCTATTGCTTTGCTGAAGTCCTGAGATATGTGCCTGAGGGCCACTTTCCAGAGGAGGGCTGATTGCTGGTATTTATTTGTAAACAGATGTGATATGAAGTTGTGTTCTCTGTCCCCACATCTGTCTGTCACAAGCAATCACTATCTCTCTCTCTCTCTCTCTAGACATGTTTGCCATCTCTCTGTATGGCATTCTCATTGGTATGCCTAAGCACTAGTGCCAGCCGAGCCAATTAGGCTGCCAGAGATCCTCCTGGGAGTTGAGTTGAGAGGTCGGGCACATCTGTCTGGACATCCACTGCTTCCAAGCAGCGGAACAGAAGTCCGTTTCTCTCAGCCTGTTCTTCTATGCTGGGCAGATCAAGAGAAGTTAATTCAATTAGGATATGGCACACAGATGAAGCAGTGGGGTCCCTTCTCTCTCTCTCTCTCTCTCTCTCTCTCTCTCTCTCTCGTGTTGTCTATTAGCGCTCTTTATTACATTATTTTATTAAGTTTATTTATTTGTTTGGATGCTCATTTGGTTGTTCATTGGTTTATTTCTTCTGAAATATTTCTTCTGAGTGATATTCTTTCGAAACTCATTTCCTGAGGCTGACCCAAGCCTGTGGCTGTGAAGTGAAAGCACTGGTTGACCACACAACAGCCACCCCGGCACTACGATAAACAACCGTGAGACGGTTTGCTTGTTTTTCTCGACATTTCCTGTGGAGAGACTCCTGCTCCCTCCGGCCTGTGTGGACACACAATGGGAAAAGAATCATGTCCAGCCACTCGCCTCCCCACAGCTTATTTTTGTGCAAATATCAATGTCTTTATCTCACCCACATTAGAACCAGTCTGATGGTCTGACTCTGTAGTTATTTGTGTGTGTGTGTGTGTGTTATGTGTTCTTCTGCTCCTCTCCTGATAAAGATGTCGTAGCCTCTATTTCCACTTCTCATCTTGCCTCTACTATTGATTCCTTAAATCTCTCTCCCCTCTCCGCTCTCTTCATTTCTTCTTTCTCGTTATGACCACATTACCTGATTGATAGTTACTAAAAAATATATGAAATTGCTAGTTTTTGTTTTGTTTTCAACGGTTGTTGATTATATTATATGCAGTCTCCTCATAGCAACAGGGGCACGGAATGGCTTAGGGCTCTAATTACTGTAAATATTTGATTGTAAATATTTTATTCATGCTATTCAACAAGGCAGATGTATTGGAAATCGCCTCTGTAGTAACATTTTGCAGCTGACTTGGAATGGAGTTGGTTTTCACCCTGTGTCACGTCCCCGAAAACACCTGTACCTCCTTTACTGACTGAGCACCTGATGTGAAAATGTGCAGAGATCAAGAGGAGGAGAGTTGGGAACAAGCTGTGGAGATGTGGAGGTCTTCTACAATGGGGACATTAGGCTACACCAAGAGCAGAAATGGCAAAAGTACACACTTTCCATACTCAAGTAGAAGTACACATACTTGTGAAGAATAAGACTGGTAAAAGTGTAAGTACTGACTGACTATCTTACTCAAGTAAAAGTGAAAAGTACAGGCTCTGAAATGTACTTGAAGTATAAAAGTAAAAAGTATATGTTTGTTTAAAGGGCTATTTTGACAGTAGATTTTGGTGAAGGAAGCAGACTCTACTACAATACGGCAAATTATCCACTGTAACAATCCTTAACAATTATGTTGGGAAGGCACACCATATTGCCATAAATTGAAAAATATTGAAAACTCCCTCAAATGCGCTAAGACAAAAGTTAGTAGCCTGTTTTGAAAATGTAAAGAATAAAAATGACAGATATTTTAATTAAATTAAGTGGGGGAAAAGCTGTCAGGAAAATAAATATTCAAGTAAAGTACTGACACCTGAAAATGTTACTTAAGTACAGTACTAAATGTTACTTAAGTACAGTACTATTTGCACTTTGTTACATCTCTGGCAGGAGCAGGAGGATCAGGACCAGCCAGGCTTGCATGATGGGCAACTAGCCTATTTCACTGCTCTTAAAACCAAACTGCTCGCAGCACTTCATCCTCATCAACGGTTTCACCTGTGAGTCTGGGTGACTGGGATCTTTGCTTGACTGATCTTTGTGTCCCTGGCCCAGACTATACATTTGCAGCAGAGTAAATTTCATTATGTTACAAAGGTGTCATCTCCAGGATAACTGCCCTTCTTCAAGTTTCAGTTTTCATCACTATGACAATAAGACAATAAAGCTAATTGAACCTTGAATATTATTTTATGTTCTATGATATTATTACTCTCTTTTTGATGACCACGGAACAGCCAGCCACCCTCACCATCCTATCTGTGTGTTTGTGTGCGTGTGCATGTGTGTGTGTGTGTGCGTATGTGTGTTCATGGCTTGCCATGTGCTCCTGTTTTTGTCCCATGCTGAAGTTTTGACCTGTTGATCTCAGTGGTCCACTTGGACGTCTTCCTGGACGTGAGAACTGCTGCCAAGTAAGAAATGGCTGTAATTATATTAGAGGGAAATCATCTTTATTGGTGGGAGGTGGACCCTGACAGAAGAGCAAATCTCTTTCACCTCCCTGCTGCTTCGGCCAGGATCCCTCGAGGCTGACTCACACTGTCCCAATACACACACACACACACACACACACACACACACACACACGAACAGCGTCTTCCCTGTCCTGCTTTGGAAAATATTTAAAAATTGCTGTCCTAGAAAATATGTTAGTGTAAAAAGACAAGCATCACAAATAGGAATCTATTCTACTAAATCCTCATCCCAGAAACCAGCATCTGTGAAAGTGTCTGTTTATTCCAAGAGTATGCTGAAAGTTATACACCCCTTAGTGAGGGAAGTGTGTAAAAGTACCTGGGTTAAGAGGTTCTGTAAGTGTATCTAAACACAGGAGAAATTCAGAGGGATTAATCATTCACACTCACTGGAAATGGAGTTTGTGATGGGGCACTATGTCTAAATCTCCGTCTGCATATGAACTTGATCACTGAATACCTCTCTGAGCGTGAAATGGCTATGCGGGGTGTTTGCTTTCTTTTATGGGACTCATAAATATTTCAGGCCAATATGAAAAATGCACTGGGCTTTTTCTGTGCACTGTTTGTGTTGGCTGTACATGCCATTCTCTGTCCTAGGATACGGAGCACAAACACATCGCTAAACATGTTTGATTTCTTAGTGTCTGCAGGACACTTTCACGCTCAATCTTTCCCTATCACCACCTCTCTCCTCTCTCTCTCTCTCACACACACACACACACACACACACACACAGCACACACACATACAAACACACACACACACACACTTAGCCAACAGTGTGGTGCATTATTAAATATAGCTGGCCAAGACACATACACACACACACACACACACACACACACACACGGGAACAAGTGAACACACACTGCACTGGAGCTTGCAGTGAATCAGACAATACAAAACCAGGCCCATGTGTCTTTAGATGCCATGTCTGGTGACTGGAGATGTTGGCCCACTGCTTTTGTAGAGCACCGCTGAGTCCACAGTCAGGAAACTCTCTCTGCCCCCAGAGTCAAGCTCTCCATCATCACTGCACTGAATGGGTCTGTCAGAGCTGCTGGGGCCAGACCTAAGAGATCCCGTGTGAGGGAGAGGCTCCAAGTGATTCGCCATGAAGTCCATGCAGCACACTTTAAACACATGCATTACTAGTGCCTGGCTGCAGCACACTTTAAACACATGTGCCGCTAGTGCCTGGCTGCAGCACACTTTAAACACATGCACCACTAGTGCCTGGCTGCAGCACACTTTAAACACATGCACCACTAGTGCCTGGCTGCAGCACACTTTAAACACATGCACCACTAGTGCCTGGCTGCAGCACACTTTAAACACATGCACCACTAGTGCCTGGCTGCAGCACACTTTAAACACATGCACCACTAGTGCCTGGCTGCAGCACACTTTAAACACATGCACCACTAGTGCCTGGCTGCAGCACACTTTAAACACATGCACCACTAGTGCCTGGCTGCAGCACACTTTAAACACATGCACCTAGTGCCTGGCTGCAGCACACTTTAAACACATGCACCACTAGTGCCTGGCTGCAGCACACTTTAAACACATGCACCTGTGCCTGCTGCAGCACACTTTAAACACATGCACTGCTGGTGCCTGGCTGCAGCACACTTTAAACACATGCACTGCTGGTGCCTGGCTGCATCACTTGCTGAGCCAGATTAAATTTTATGACAAACTGAACGCTACTCAGTTGAAATCTGTACTCTCAGGTCAAAATCTGATTTTTCCCATCTAATTTTTATCTAATGCCTAATGCCTCTACAGATTCCTTCCTGGCACCACTGGCTCGGCTCCTGGGATTGGCAATGGCAATAGTACAGAAAAATGTTCACAGACTTTTTTTTTGTTTGTTTAACTTTGAGCTTTTCAGAAGAAGTACATAAATAACATGTGTAGTTGGGCTACTGTTTGGCTACAGGTGGCACACACACTGAGAGGTCTACCTGATGAAGGGTTCACCATAAAACCAGGGGTCAAAGTTGAAACACTAAAACCAGGGGTCAAGGGGGCACACCAGGTCATGAATTATGACTGAGTCAGGAGAGAGAGACTGGTGAGTTTGTTCAGATTGTGCTGTTTCCAAGGCGACAGTAGTGACCCTTTGCCCTTTAGCTGGAAACAAGGTGATTTGCAGGGAACAAAGAGAGAGGAGAAATAAGCACACACACACACACACACACACACACACACACACACACACACACACCACACACACACACACACACACACACACACACACACACTCGCATGCTGCCACCATAGCTCCAAAAAGACAAAGCAGAAGAGTTAATACCCGAACACATCTTACTGTGACAGAATGGGTGTGAAAAAGTAGAGAGGACAGAGCAGCCGCACACAGGAGAAAGTCAGGGGAAGTACAGGCCATCCGCCCTCTTGACTGTAATGAGGGCTAAAGGAAGGGAGGGGGCGCTGTTCAGTGTCTCTCAGTCTCACTGAGGCGCTCTCCATTCCATTCCATGGGTACAGTCCAATCCTAAAAATACTACGCCTGGATTTTGAGACCAAATCAGACTAATTTTCGCCTACACATCTGCATTTGTTGAAGTATAAAATGAAAAGCATGATCTGAAAAGAAATCATACAGTACTGCAGTCTTGAGTTGAAATTTGAACATAAATGTATAGAATGACAAGCCAAGACTGCTTTAATAGAACACAGCACAGAGAATCGTGACGCTATCAGCTTTAGACTGTCCGTGAAAAGGCTGCTGTTGCTGGCAACAGCGTAGGGAAGTGAATGAGAGAACCAGTCAGCTCACTGCAAAGCTGGTACCTGTTAGGAGACTATAGGGAAAAAATCACACTGAGCTGAGATCTGATTTACAGGGTGTGTGTGTGTGTGCGTGTGTTTAGAGTGTCCAGGCAGTTTACTTGAGGTCAGCATTAGATGAAGAGTGTTGCCTGCCCAAGCAGTCTTGTCTGGAGTGATTTGCTTGCTGTGTCGTGTCCAGAGCCTTTATTGAGAAAGTCATTACTGGAGGAGTTGAGCCTCACGGTGCTATTAGCACGGGGCCTGCAGGCAAGCCGCTCAGGCGAACAGTGGATATATTTTGCTCATGTTGTTAGCGGTTACTAAGATACCCTCCTTCCAGAATAGTCTTTTAGTTGGCCTCATCAGTGAGCTTCTGTGAACATCTTTGACCAAACCATATCTATGTTCCATCCAACAGGACATGCCTTAATCTCATAGTCCTCCCTTAAGCATCAACTTACACTTACAGCAACTAAGTCAAGCCAAGCTCTGTGTTCATATTCTATTGCAGCATTATGTAAATGATCAGAACTGATAATCTTCATTCAAGGAAATGAATGTGATCTGCGATCCTTATCACCAACAGCTAACATTGATGAATACTGTCTCAGTAAACCTGGACCTGCACTTCTACAGTTACTTAGTAATATAAGGCTGGAGAAATGTCTTAAAACATACAAACACACAAAGAAATAAATATATTAGTAACCCTTGTTGTGAATATACTGAATGTGGAAAGAATAATTGTGTGGAAGTACTGGTTGGTATCACAAGTAATCCTTTCTATGCTTTAAAAAGCACAACACATTTGCAACACATTTGTTCCCTTCACTCTTATGGCACCCAGCTGGGGACAAACAGAACGAATTTCCCTCTCTCTTCCTCTCTGCAATGCTGACTCAGCCAAAATTTCCACCATCGGTTTCCCTGCAGAGAGTTGGAGCAGCGGGGAAAGATCTTCCTGTTGTTTTCCCTGGAATCATCTGATTCCCATCTCGGCATTCCCGGCCAGATGAGCTAAGACAGCGGCCCAGGGTGTCAGGACCCAACCAGACAGGCCCTAATTCAATAATGCTTTAATAAGGCCAGGATCTCAGACAGGAAGAGGAGATTTGAGAGCGGAAGAGAGCGAGAGACTGTGGAATAACAGGCTGGAGCCAGAGACATGGGAGGATGGGAAGAGAGAGAGAGGAGAGAGAGAGAGGGAGAGAACTGCAAATATTTTCACTTTTTGTATTAGTATGTGTTTCGGTTTCCACAAAGGCTAACAATCTTTTCCGTTTTCCAGTGCTTTTGTTGTAAATGTAATGACTGCATGACTTATGAGCACTCTCTCTTTCTTTCTTTCTTTCTCTCTCTCTCTCTCTCTCTCTCACACACACACACACACACACACAGAGAGAGAGAGAGGGAAAGAGAAGAGAACACATATTTTAGCAGTAATAGCAACCAGACAGGGAGAATGCCATCATATCTGGTGAGTGTTCCACAGACTGTGGGCTTCAGTGACAGGTCAATGGGCACTCCCTGCACACATTTGAGTTGTCTACAGCCAGCCAACGGGATTAAAGGGGAAGCATTTCAACAGGAACCAAAAAAAGAAATGATGAATCTGCCCTGCAAATTCCCTCCTCTGGTAGCCGAGCAACCAGTGGACCATGGCAGCCGCAGAGCCAAAATGGCCGCCACCAAAAACCACTGATGGCTGTATGTGCACTGCTTCAGGCCGCCAATTAAACAGCCACCTCTAATCGGCTCTTGCTGACTAATCCCTCCCAGGCAGCAATCACCTCACGAGGCCTAATTAACCAGCCCCGATAACGAGGTACTGAAATCCCCATCAAACAATGACTGAAGTGCTGGCTGGAAAGCCTATCATATGTAATTAGCAGCTAATTAGCGACCACTAATGAACAGCATTCGGCCAGTTCTCAGTTCTATCACCACTTCATCCATAATGGAGTGTTGGTAATTAAAAAGGAATGAAGAGACAACAGTTTATTTCAGTTTGTGTGTGTGTGTGTGTGCGTGTGTGTGGTGGTAGGGGGTGGTTGGCACCTTTAATGATGATGGGCATGGGATTGGAGAATGGACAAAACAAGCGAATGGACTGTATATGTGTGTGTGTGTGTGTGTGTGTGTGTGTGACTGTCCTCTATGTGTATCTGTCTGGATCCAGGTGTAAGAATCTGTGGAAATAATCTGATAAATTAAACCAGCTTCTTCAGTGTAGTTAAAATAAACTTTCTCAGCGGTCAAGGCCCACTGTGCTTTAATACAATGTGTTCAGTGTATTAACTGGGATACATGCATCTCTCTCTGTCTCTCTGTCTCTCTCTATCTTCTCTCTCTCTCTCTCACACACACACATATTCTCACACAAACACACACACACACACACATACACACACAACCAAAAGCAACATCTTTGCTTATGTGAAAGGGAGTGTTCCCAAAGCTATATTGCCAGACATAAGCTTTATATCTATACAATATATGTGGATATATTCTAAAAAGTGTATTATCTGTGTGCAAGACTATGTGTACATGTGTATTCACACACTGTATCTGTAAGCTACTGTTTATGTGGTTGTGCATGAGGGTGTGTTCTTGCGTGTGTACTGATATAAGATTGGGATTGAGTTACTCTTGTCGCCACCATATTTACAGCCATCCAGTTAGCGAAGCCAACCCCCTGACAGCCTAAATACTGATCTCTTTTCCATCTGCCCAGATCTCACACACACACACACACACACACACACACACACACACACACACACACACACACACACACTAACATACATACATGCACAAACTGTACACACGCTCTCAGCTTGAAGCTAAACACCTTCTAATTCATGCTTATTTCATGCCTTTCAGCAGCTGATAATGAAATAATGGCCAATAACATAATAACTGCCATAACATAATAATTTTGGCTGTTTTTTATGTAATAAAGCCAATAGTGTAATAACTTGCTAATAACGTAATAACATTTCTGAACCAATAATGCCAACCTGTAAATTGTCACACTTCTTTAGCATCTACTTACTTTACTACTGTCTCTTTCAAACCCTCAAAAGCTCAAACCCACCTACACTCTCACTCTGGCTCTCTCTCTCATGCAGTCAATTCACATAGTCTATTTATTCTTACTGCCACAACACAGCACAACTGATGGTTATAAAAGTAGTGCTATTGTAGCTTTTACCCCTGGGGGGGACTCCCCTCCACATTTGGCCTCAAGGTACAAGACAGGTTGGCCAGACACACTTCTTGCTGAATAATTGGAGCCCTCAACCACCCATTTGTGGTGTAGTGCCACCTAATGGCTAAAAAAGACAAAATCAGATGTTTCTGGTTTTTCAGTAAATTTTGGTTGACCATCACATCGCAACATCCAGCCACATGAAACTTTAGCAGACAATTTTATCCAAAGCGACTTACGTTTGTCATCTATCAATTCGTTCGGGGCAGTCTCCCCTAGAGCAACATTAAGTGCCTTGTTCAAGGGCACAACTGTGGTAGCTGGGATTCTTCATGCTAGCCAGCTTCCTTAACCACTACGCCACTGCTGCCATGTAGCCCCTCTAGGCCCATAATGCACCCCCTCCCCCCCATTCCAAGCTCTGACACTGATCCCCCCTGGAAGATGGGTTGGTTGGACTTGCTTTTCACATATTTACTCAGTAACCCAAGTTGATGAAATTTCAGTGGTATATAAATGCCAAGAAGCTGACTCAACCACCTCCATTGGGCATTTTGGGATTGTAAGCAGTGTTGCCAGATTGAAAATGTTGAAGTATCATGCCAAAGGCTAATGTTATCAGGGAAAATCATTGTACATTAATCAGAAGCTTAAAATGTAGCTAGTTTTAGAACAGTTTTACTCAGTTTGCATGGAGTATGGCCAATCTGAGTTGAAGTTAGTAGGGGTAGCGCTATAGCCATCTTCTAAAGGGTTCTCAGGGATGTAGGCTATTTAATGCATGCACAACATTGCAACATTGTCATCAATGCAGGAAAACATCACAAAACAGACTATAACGTTGAGCCCTTGAATAAATTCAGCCAGTGTGCCTTCTGCCTTGTAATGTTGTTCAAAAGATCAGATAAGCATAGTAGAATTCTATATATGGGCTACAATGAACAAACAAAAATCCTGAAATTAGCGTACATTTTGGGATTTTTTTCATTACTGAGTGTACAGAGGTCAAAATCATTATACAAATACGAGAATTATTTACTTAACATGTAAGAAAATATCTGTCAATGACTCCGGCCCCCTCTTGACAGGTTGGTTTGACACAATTTTGTGGAATAACTTGAGAAACATAGTACCCCGACCAATAAGATTTTAATGGTACAGTGTAGCACCACCTATGGAGAGATGAAAATGGCAAATGTACTGTTTTTTATGAGAAAATTTCCATCTATGATTTCTGAGACAAGGCTACGTAAGGAAGCCACTGAGACAGTCCAATGTGTCACAACAAAATGTAAGATGCTGGCAGGCAAAGCAAACATAGAGTGCCTTAACCAGGTGGGATGGAGTACCGACTCCAGTCCACCAACTCTCCTTCCTAGAGGCCCTGCGACTGACCCCTTCTCATGATGGCATTTGTCAAAATGAACTCCACCCAATGTTACCCCCATGATCGATCTCATTCCCTTACTTTAACCTTATGTCTGACTGCTACACTGTCCAGACAGAATTGTAGACAACGACCTGTAGCTTGACCTCCATGCCATGTTGTGGGACAATATTTTCGAATTATTATGATGTTCAGCCAAAACCATGGACAAATTGTAGTCTATCACTTATGGTAACTACTGACTGTACTTTTCCTGCATGACCCCAGGCACTTGGGTTGGCCCCTTGAGCCTTGTATCTGCCTAAGGTTTCTTCCTTGAATAACTACCACAAGTGAGTCTTTCCTTGCCCCTGTTGCTCTTTGTTGCTCCTTGTTAATGTCTGTAAAGCACCATGAGACAATTCTATTGTAAATGGTGCTGTATAAACATAACTGAATTGAATTGTATTGGAACATCTGTGCTGAGTATGGGTTGGAAGTCCCAAGTTCAAAATGGGATACAACTCTGACAAAGCAGACATACTAGAAGGCTGTAGTGACAGATAGAAGGAAGATGAGGATTTTGAGAAATATCAAGGACTGAGTGAAGAGTTAGAGAAGATGTGGAAGTTGAAGGCAAGAGTATGCATCAACCAGGATTTGAACCAGTATATGCACAATATATAGCAGGTATTTGACAGATCTGAGAAGATGACAATAATGCAAGCAGTCTTATTTAGTTGATCAAGCCTGTAATCCTCATTGTCACCACCATGAGCTAAGCCAAGACCAAAGAACATCCAACATGTTTAATTCTAGAAGTCATATCCAAAGTTAATAATAGCGAGACTTGCTAATAAATGTTAATATTAGCATATGATGATAAAATATGTTTTCATATGCAAAACTAGGGTAGCATTACAAGTATGAGAAGACATTGTTTTGGGGTGGCAAGTGCCATCCTGTCCCACAATAATGGGCCAGGCCTTGTTGTGAATTGCATGTAGTAATAGATATACTACACAAATAAAGACTCTGGCAAAGTGCCAACAGAACAGCTTGGGAAAAGTATGCTTAGCATATAAGCAGGAAAGGCTTTGAAGAAGAAAATACTTCAGTTGCCGGAGACTGAAGAGAGAGAGTTGTTGGTTGGTTTTGAAGGGTGAACACCAAAGTGACCTTGACGTCCCGGAAATGAATTTGAAAATGTTTTTGTAGCAGGAACGGAATGTTTCCTTTGGTGTTCCTGTGGAGTTCTGTTTGGAGAACAAACACGGTTGGTCGCACCAGACCCTCCAGAACTCTGCGTCACCTTGAGCCAAACCTGGGTCACCAACCCCTTCAGAACCCAGTGAGAAAGAAGGCATGCAATGGCTCTCAGTTAGCATGAGAAAATATTATGCCCACCTATAGATGAATCCATCTAACAGATAAGAGAAGTCAGATAAGACAGAGGAATATCTTTCAGTAGGCCTACTGCTTGTACACATTCAGAGATACACACACACACACACACACCCTTCTCCCCCTCTTACATCTGTGTATGCATGTGTCACTTTGTGTATGTGGTGTGTGTGTGTGTGTGTGTGTGCTTGTGTGGTGATGGATGAGTCAGGACTAGGGGTCAGGGTGTCTGAGTGAGCTACAAGAGACTCTTAGTAGCTGTCAATCAAGGCTGAGTGGCCTCCTGTTGAGCTGCTGGTGTCCTTTGACCCCCCGGAGCCTAAACAGACGGTGGGGGGGCTGCAGTCACACAGAGCTGTGTGTTGACCCTACGGAAACCTCCCACTTCCTGCAGGCCTGGCTGGAGATGACCCCCCATGACCCCACCTACTACAAAACAACCTCCGACCTACGTGTATATGTATGTGTGTGTGTATGTGTGTGCGAGAAAGAGAATGAGGTGGAGACAGTCCCTGCTGTGATGAATGTTGCAGACAGATAGCTTTAAACCTGTCCATAACTGCTGAATTACTTTCCTGGACTTGCTTCACCCATCCGTCATGTTTCTAGAACTACTACAAATATTTAGGAAGAAAATGTCACAGCTACACATTTCTCAAAGTATCTCTCTCCAGCTACTTTCAGATATGGACCAAATACTGGGTCTGGGGCTGTATGCCTGCCACACAGGGAAGCACCTCGGACGTGTGTTTATTTCAAGCCTTAATGTGAACCTTTCACTGTATAATGGATGCATAGGATATCAAGACGAATATGATGATGAAATAATGAAATGAATACAGGGACTGTTAATGCCCAACAGACCAAAAAAATATGCATGACAAGTCTCTATACCAAATGCCCGACACCCAAAACTATACAGACTGGAACTTGAAAACGTGAGAGAGTACTAGGCCCACAAAGCTTCCACTGGAACACTACAGTAGCTAGCCACTGGAACACTACAGTAGCTAGCCAGCATTGCTTGTAGCCTGTAATGTAATGTAACTTCACTTCAACAGTTGAGTTGCCTATGCTTCGTCTGTGTCTGGAGATTCTTGTTCGTCCAGAGTTTCCTCTGAACTTTGTCTATCAGACAGCAAAAATCTGATTTGTGGACAGGATAAAAATGTGCGAAGAAGCCCATGAGTACTACTACTACTACTACTGGATATCTTTACAGTTCCTTTGCTACTAGTAAAGTTCCACCTGGGGGAGTCATGGGGGTGTGGGGTTAAGGTGTAGCCTAGTAGTAGTAGTAGTAGTAGTATACCAATGATGTGTATAGCAAGTATGATCAGCTATCATTCATGTGAATTAACCCACCCTATCTTCTATACCCAGGTGTGATTCCCCTATTTCTGAACAATTCTACCCTAGTTGATGTCTGTGTGCATTTCTCTCTCTACATGTATGAATGTGTGGGTGAACACTAAGCATGTGCATGTGAAAATGGAGTGTCTTTGTGAACTCAAGCAAAAGAGACTGGCTACACTTATGTATGTGTGTGTGTGTGTGTGTGTGTGTGTGTGTGTGTGTGTGTGTGTATGTGTTATGGTGTCCTCAGATATGGGATCCAATAATCTGATCAGATTGCAGAGCACAGATGCACTCCAGGCCATTATGAGAATCTTATAGCCTCTCACATGGCTGGGCCGGGAGAACTCAATAATGATGGATCATGTGTAAGCACGTGCAGAGACAATGGCCGATCTGTGTGTGTGTGTGTGTGTGTGTGTGTGTGTGTGTGTGTGTGTGTGTGTGTGTGTGTGTGTGCGTGTGTGTGTGTATGTGTGTCTGTATGAGGATTGTAATACAGATCTATGGCGGCCCTCGCAGGTCTGCTGCTCCCATTCCTCTCTGTGGTTCTGGACAGATTAATGAGTGTTTGCTTTGGGTTGTCTTGTCTGTTTGCGTGTCTCCAGGCTCGATGAAAAATGACGAACAGCTTGACAAACACTTACAGACCTTGCGTACGTGTGTGTGTGTATGTGTGTGTGTGTGTGTGTGTGTGTGTGTGTGTGTGTGCATGTATATTACAGGCCATGGGTGTTTGTTTTGAGACCGAGGACACACATGTATATGTTAGTGTGGGGATGTAAGTACGCATGTACGTACTGTGTATGCATGTATGCATGTATGTATGTATGTATGTATATGTAGTAATGAAATAATACAACTTTGTCCATCCAGTTTCCGAGGTAGCGTGTGTGTGTGTGTGTGTGTGTGTGTGTGTGTGCGTGTGTATGTGTGTCTGAGAGAGAGTGTGCGTGTGAGAGGTGATTTCTGTTGCTACCTGTCTATGTGTATGTGTGTTTGTTAGACAATGTTTGCATGAGGATATGTGTGTGTGTATGTGCGTGTGTGTGCCTGTGAGAGATAGAGACAGTGCATATTGCGTGTGTTTTCTGTTGATATTTTTCTATGTGTATATGTGGCGACAGTATTTGTACAAGCATGTGTGTGTATTTGTGTGTGCGTGTGTGTGTGTGTGTTTGTGCATGACTGAAAGAGAAAGCATGTGTGTTTGATCAGGTGACAGCCATTCCAATAGCTTTGATCTGATCCACTCAGCCTGTCATTAGGCCTTTCTTCACAGGGAATTTCTTCAGGCTTTGCAGACAGCTGTGCAGGGTTGACGTGGTAATAGCTACAGATTAATGTAATCAGAGTAGCCTGCTGCTAGTGCCGCTAATTTGAGGGATATTGTAACAGGAAAGCTAACCTGAGGCCCTTGATCTGAAATGAATACAACTGTGATATACAGTAACATGCTTTTTTAGTAAGTTATTCTTTGGTTTCGGACATCTGAGTTACATGTACAAGTACACCACTGTTTCACTCTCATACATTGAAAAACAACACATAAGTGCTTCGGACCCCTTTAGCATAGTTGGGTTAACAGCTTTTTGTCACTGCTGCTACAACCACTCCAAAGGAAACACTGAACTTTATGTTTGCGACCATCAGCAGAGGTGGTGCAGGCAAAGTAGTTCAGTGTGGTGCATTAGAGAAGCAGAGCGATTTGAGAGTAGAGCTATTTGTATCATGTGAATGATTATGTGAAAAGTTTCAGAAAATTAGTGCTACAACCAAGTGTCAGACTCAGACAGGCGGAGGCAGTAGGTAAACTCAAGAGTCTTTATTGAAACACGGAACAAAGGAGTAACAAAAGTCGCGTCCGTTACTATAACGGAGAAACGGAAAAGAACAACGCACAGAGGCTAGGGACAAAACTAACACACAGGAGATTAAGGAATTAAACACAACAGTACTAATTTTAAGAGCTAGATAAACGGAGTGGGACAATATTAACGGGGGAGTCTAGGCTTACGCGGGTGATGAAACGGGAGATCACGGGAGACGAAGGAAGCACACGAGTACGCAGGAAACAAGGTAACATCGACGAGACCAGACACCAAGTGAAGCAGGAGGGAGGCTTAAGTAGAGTGGAGACCAGGTGACACCAATTAGAACTCAGGTGAAGGTGATCGTGCTTGAGGAGGTGAGTTCAAACGAGGAGATGAGCTGTGAGACCGTGGCGTTGAGTGAGGGGGCGTGGCCGTGACCAGGTCCGATGCGGACCTGACACCAAGAAGAGTGAATGCTCAAATTTTATATAATCATCATTCACATCATACCACACCATGGTATTGCGCTGCCGTTATGGACGTGACAGTTTTGCATGGAATTGCCCATATATTTATTTTTCCGGGAATTTTTCGCATATCTTGTAAACCCTTTGGCTTTACACTAAGCAAGTGTCTGAGGGCACAATAGAGTGCACCATGTGGAGTTTGATGTTGTCTGGATGAGAAATGTAAAAGATATATTTATACACTCTTGTCTCTCTTGATGCTCCACACTCCCTTCCCTTATACAGTGCAGCACTGTGTGCACATACAGACAGTAGCATGAGTCAAAGCAGCCTGGAGTATGCAGTGTGGTGAGTGAGTACAGTATGCAAGATGATGTTAAAAGACATCATGTCTGACCAAAACAATATAGAGCTAGCCTTCAAATGCTGCTCAGCAGATCTGGACCCAGCAGATCTTTGGCTTAACAGCATGCCAATCACTACCAGGATGCAGGGTCTGCTCAAAATGAGATAAAAACATAGTAGTGTGTTCATCAAGTGCTACTCTCGTAGGCTGAGTACATGCAGTATATAAGATCTACTCTCTGATCTATAAAAATGTGTATAAAATGCATTTTGCATATAATTATGCATATTCAATGACTGAATGTATATTTTTAGAGCTACCTGATGTTTTTTAAGCTACCTGCTGCATATCCTTGGGCTGCAAGTTTCCCAAATATAATGTGTATGATTTGTGGTGGGGCTCCACTAGTACTTTAAAGTATGATAAATTATGTATTTGATGTAGAATATTTATGTAATATGAATTTATAATCAATAATCAACAACAGGGGCAGTAGAAATGTGAATGTAATATAATGTGGTTCGATTCAAGCAGTTCAATCAGTCAAGCTGGAGATATAGAAACAAATATAGAAACAAAAACATTCTTAGTAATGATTCCAACAATAATTATAATCAATCAATCACGGTTGTAATTGCAATCAGTCAACAAACACAGTAAACTGCATTCTATTGGTTTAACTTTTACTTACAGTTCATGATGGCCATGCTACAGACATTGTGTGTGTCCTCATGTCTGGCCATTAGCCACAAACCAGCCTGTGTGAAAAGATTTGAAAATCCTAACTGTGGACATGGATTAAGTTTCAAATCTTTGCTGTACGGCTAAGAGGTTAACTGTCAGTATGAATAAGCATTTTAAGGTCTGTGCTGATTGCTCATTGCTTGAGTTTAAATGTTTTCTTTGACCTGAATCTTAGGACTAGCCTGAGTTTGGATGTCCTCTCCAGCCTCAGTTTTGATGGCATCTCTGGCCTGAGTGTCAGGTAGATTTTCTTCTGCCTGAATTTGAATGTCCTTTTTGGCCTGAATATGGAGCTCTCCAGCCTTTTGGATATCATCACGAGTGTCAGAACTGGTCTGAGTCTCATAGAAATTCTCTCTGGACTCAGTCTGGTGATCATGTCCAGCCTGAGTCTGGATGTTCTCTTCAGCCCCAGTTTCAATGTCTTCTCCAGTTTGAGTCTAGAGATTTTCTCCAGCCTGATTTTGGATGTCCTTTTTGGCCTGGTTTTGGATGTCCTCTCCAGTGTGAATATTGAGACTGGCATGAATTGCCTGGAGATTCTTCCTGGCCTCAGTTTGGATGTTGTCTCTGGCCTGAGATAAGATGTCTTCCTCAGCCTGAGTGTGGATGTCCACCGGCCTGAGACTTATGGATATTCTCTCTAGCCTGAGTCTGGATATAGTGTCTGGCCTGAGACTCATGGAGATTCTCTCCAGCCCGAGTGTCCTCCATGTTTAGGCCATCTGTGTTTCTTTCTCCAGCCTCTCTGGCGCAGTGAAAGTGCGGCCCTCACGAAAAGCCCGGAGAGCAGACATTGCTCTCTCATGAAGTCTTCTGGGATCAGCATCCTCCTTTATCTTAGTGCTGTTCACTTCAGCTGTAACATTAGCTGAGTTGTTGCCCTTGGTCACCTTGGCCTTCTTCAGTCTCCTCTCCTTCTTGGACTCAGTCTTGGCCATGGCCAAGTTGCTACAGATTCTGTAGTTATTTGTTCTCTGTCGAGTTCTCCGTTGTCCAATCCGCTTTCTAATAGTGGTAAAAAAGGCTCTCGTGGTTTCCAAGAAGCCCCTACGATCTCCTCTCTCCTCCATCTATAGTATAGTGTTCACAATAATTAGCTAAATTAACCCAGGTGTGTCAATGAGTAAGTGTGAAATTGCCAGCAGAAAGCTCTCTCTCAGTGTTGTCTCTGGTGCAGCCAAGTCAAAATGATCAGCGTTCTACTTTGCGCAAGGTAGAATGTTCAGAATATACTGAATGGTAATGTAAGTCAAGTTGTTTCAAAACATTCCACTTGCGATGATTTAAGTCCACTGAAAAAAATACTGCTTTCTGATTGGCTGACAGTGAGCTAGTGTTAATATCAATGTCAATTATATCAATTCAATTGTATCAAAAATATTAATTCTAGAGCAGGGATCGGCATTTGGCAAATGTTTTTGTTAATGCATGTATACAAGAGCAAAAGGATACAAAGATATTTTATTGTCACATGCATAGAGATACCAGGTGTAATAGGGTGTATGCATGCCTTTCCCTAGTAATCCCACCTGTTACATCCATTCAGCTAACAACTTTGAATTAACCTTGCAACTTTGCTATTATCACCCCACCGACACTGAAACCAAACTGTGCATGAGACTCATGAAAGGATTCGTTCCTATCCTATGGCTTGTAAACAGTCCCCCTGCATTGGCATGAGTTTAAGACGTTGGTGTAGATTACAAAATTTGGCAACTGTAGACAAAGAAAATACCATTTGCATTGCATAGTGCAGCTGTAAAGCTGCTATATGTAATTTACATTGAATTCTAGGGTAAACAAAGCTTTGTGATCTCTTGCATTGTATTTAATACACTGGCCGCACATGGTAGAATGTGATATAACAGGAAAGTAGGGCCAACTCTCGTTGTTTTGCATGTTAACTTCAGAGGATATCCAGAGAACATGGCACTTAGGTGTTTTTGACACTATGTTTTGACATTGTGGTTGTTTCTTCACATTCTGATACTGTTTGAATGTCTGAATGTTTCTTGGTGAGATGAGAACTAAAGGGCTAACTTGGATCGGTGAGATGAGAACTAGAGGTCTGAGTGGGTTCAGTGACATGGGAACGAAAGGGCTGATTGAAATTGGTGAGATGGGAACTAAAGGGCTGACTTGGACTAGTGAGATGGGAACTAGAGGTGTTAGTGGGTTCAGTGAGATGGGAACTAAAAGGCTGAGTGGGATCAGTGAGATGGGAACTTAAGGGCTGAGTGGGTTCAGTGAGATGGGAACTAAAAGTCTGAGTGGGTTCTGTGAGATGGGAAATAAAGGGCTGAGTGGGTTCAGTGAGATGGGAACTAAAGGGCTGAGTGGGATCAGTGAGATGGGAACTAAAAGTCTGAGTGGGTTCAGTGAGATGATTCTAGCTGTGGACTTGAGTGTGATGGGACCCGTGGGCCACAGTCCTGCAGTAAATCACAGCTCTGTGTTTACATAGCCCTGGCCCAACGCCTCCAGCATCCCAGGAATGCTCCTCCACTGCCCAGCGGACATGGGAATGCCAGGGACAAGAGCTTTTTCCAGTGTTTACCCGCGAGCTATATACGCACCTTGACACACACACACACACACACACACACACACACACACACACACACACTCAAACTTGCACTCTCAAACATTTTCTCTCTCTCTCTCTTTTTTTCTCTCTGTCTCTAACACACACAGCTTTTCGAGAGAGCAGAGCAATAATGGCAATGAGTGAAATCCCTAAAGAACTTCACATAATTTAGTCATTAGTCCACATTATAAATACTAGCGTGTGAAGATGCTTTGCATTTATGTGAAAAACACTTAATTAAGAATTATACCTGAGAGATCTTTGGATTATACAAACCATGACTTTAAATGCATTTGATCCTAGAAACCAACCAGTGACCTATGCATTAGTTAAGTAACATTAGCCACTCACCTTAAGTCACATTAGCTACTGGACTGCTAAATTTAGTTTAAGAAAGGGCACCAGAGTGTATAGTTAGGGTTAGCAATTCACACAGTGCAGGGGTCAGTTAACACCCAAGCGAATAGCTCTGTCAATCTGTCCATTCAAATGACTGTGTTTTCCTGGGAGCAATAAGGAATGCGTTTGGGAGGGAGGGAGATGCTTGGAAGGGGGAGAGATGACAGGACCCAAACAGCCAAACAGAGACATCAGCACCAGAGGACAGAAAGGACATCTTATTTAGTCCCATTCCTTTGGGGAAGTCTCCATACCACTGCTAGCTAGGGAGAAAACACTGTCTCACATTGGATCGGCGAAAACTACTGTCACAAGGTCTACCTAGCAATTCTAAGATATAGCCTTATTGTCTAAGGACTGCACCTTTTGTTAATATCTGTAAAAATATGACAAAGATCTATTGTTATGAAATGATATAGTGTACTACACTGTACTTAATAGTGCAATTACAGTGTAACAAGTTCACTTGTGCTATGCAGTGTGGCTCAGATATGTGAGAAGTCTGTAGTGTGAGGTAAGAGCAGAAGCCACATGTCAGAGCAAGGGTACAGCCATTCAGGCGCCCATCAGCAGGGTCGCACTGAGAACAAAAATTGTAAGTTGGCAGCTCTGGCTGGCTGTTTTCTGTATGGGGCAGGCCACTATAAACACCATGTTACTGTTACAATAGATGATTGATGAACCAAGGATGACAAATCACCTCTTACATCTGCTTTACAGCAGAGATAATTGGGGCCATTTAACTCTTAATCAAATGCGCTGCTCTAACATTGGCTGGGCTGCAACAGAGAATATTTATACAGATGAAATAGAGCCAGTGATTGACAAATCTTTGGCAATATCTTTTCGGTCCACTATGTGGACTGGAACACCAGATTTCACAAATTACCAGTCCACTCCTGTCCATCTATGCTGGAATCCATGGCATTATGATATGATAACTAATGACTTGATAACTAATACTGACCTTTTGAGGGATGACCTTTGTGATCTTGCTGCAGGCGGTGAGTCTACTGATTTCATAATTCATGAATCCGTGATCCGTCATACACTCAATTGAAAGAGCAATGTGGTCATTACACAAAAGTCAACTCAGTGCCCAAAAAGCTACATAAAATATGCCTAGGCATATCTCTGAGCAAATCTGATGGGAATATGTCAATGTAATGAAATAGACAAAAATCACAGAGGCACAAGCATTCTGAAGATCACTCTTGACAGAATGCTTGACAGAGTTTGAGAATGACAGAGTTTGCTTTTCCTGGATCTCTCAGAAAGGAACTGAGACACATTACTTTACCACCAATCTATGTTAAGCACCCTCTGCTATGGAAACTGAGGCTATATAACTCTGAATTTATGTCACCTGACATTACAGGCAGTGTGCTTTTTGACCTGCCCATACCCTGTGACCTCTGGGAAGTCAGACAGCCAGCAGTCAGCAGGCCAAACACAATACAGTCATAACTCCTGGCTGACAGGCTTGTGTGTTTCGCGTCCTGTGGAGCTGTGAGCGCCAAACCACAGTGGAGAGAGAAACTCTCCAGACCCCCAAAGCCTCTGGAGCCTCATGTTGCTTCTCCATTCATCCAGATACACAGGAACCACAACTGAGAGTCTGACAGATAGAGACCAGGGGCACACATGATGATGATGATGATGATGAAGATGAAGATGAAGATGAAGATGAAGATGATGATGATGATGATGATGATTCTCACCCTTTGCCTTTATCTGAAAGAAAAAAACACACATATACAGTATACCATACTGGAGATAATGCACCCTGGTCAGAGCATTCATACTTTCACTCCAGATGTTCCCCCCAACATCAGTGGGCCATTTTTAACTCCTTTGCAAAAGTTCATTAAAATCATTTCAGTGGTTAAACATTACAAGGCAACATCTCCACCGAGTTTGTGTCCAACCAAACTAGACAAAAAACACACCCTTCGTTCATTTTTTTGTATAGTAATCATTGCGGCCGCACCCACAGTAGCGAGTACGGCTGATCACATCAAATAAGAACATTTGCACGCACGAGTGAAGCAAATTACTGGGTGAGATGGTTGTGTCTCGACAAAACTGAACTGCCATGCATGCTTTTGGCATGCAATCTGCCATTTTTTTTTATCAACAGGCAATAATAGAGCAATGAATTCATTTTCAGAACGTTTATGAATTGTTAATAAGGGGGTAGACTTACAATGATAGTCATTCGTCTTTCTTATAGCCTGAAGTCGCACTGTGTGTAATATGTTTCGACAAAATACACATGCTAATAAAACCACACACACACACACACACACACACACACACACACAAGCACTGAAACACAGAACAGAGCCTAGATGTTGCACTTGGGATGAACCGCCAGTGAATTTCTCCTTCTCTTTGAATTAGCTGCTCTGGGGCTCTTAATGCAGAGAGACATCCCCCTTTGATTGTGTTCCTTCACTCTGGCCTCACTGAGAAAAAACACAGCTCTTTCCTCAATCAGCTCGCTTCCACAGTCAGGCCACGTCCAGCAAATCCGCTTCTGTGTCTCGACTCGTTCATTTGGCATCTATTAACGTGCAGCCTGGTCCAGCACATCACAGTTGATTATGTCGTGTGTGGTGATTCCTCCCCTGAGTTAAAAAGGCAACTTGGGCCCTCTAGCCTGGGCTGGGTCTAGCACTTCCTCTCCTAGTCCTATCTGCAACACATCACAGGCCTGCTGATGTCATCTGCTGCTGATGCGACTTCATGTCCCATAACTGTCCCTTTGTCTGAGGCTGAGGCCACGCCACTGCTGAGTTTGGCTTCTCAATTACTGACTCCAATCATGATTTGCATGCCTGTCAGCTCTGTCACTGTGCCGTGCTTTAAAACCACTTTTAGCATCCGCTGGAAGAAACTTCTATGTTTCTTATCTATTTTTGGCCAGTGAGATTTACGGTGGGAATTTTCTTCCATCTGATCGAGTGTGCATCTTCAGCATTTGCATTTTCTGGACATTTCACTCACACTCATTTCAGAACATTTTTATGCATTGTATTTTCTCTAGCTGTCAGGGTTGAATTTAATCACTTAATCTCTCTTCTCTCTCATAATCTTTGGATTGGGCCAGTTCAGTTCAATCTGATTTCAATCTGATTTAGGTGCTTACATGAGATGCTTCCACGCTAAGGAAGAATACTATTAGTAGAATATGTCATTCTCATGTTCCAGGGTTCCCAGGATCATCTGGGATCATCTGTTGCCACTTTCTATGGTTCTATGTTCCCCAGATTTATATAGCACCTTATGGGAAATCTGGGAAGTTCTTCACTAAAAGAAACAAATATTTGGAGGGCAAACAGGGTAAATTACATGTGGCATGCACCTGGGTTGCCTTAAAATATTTTTAAAATTATACATTTATAGACAACATCAGTGCTGTAGTCTAGTTTGCTGGGGTGGGAGTACTGTCTGTGACTGTAGTATACTGTCTTGTGTTATTGCATTGTTGTCAGTATTGCAGCCTATGTATTACTGGATATACACAAACTCATTAACTTTTTAAGTGGTTATACGGTGTATACCTGCGTATCACATAGACTACAGCCCTGGACAACATGTGCATTTGCTGTGCACAGGCTGATTTCATTTTATGTGTGTGTTTGTTTTCTTGGGTTTATATATCAGTTTCATTCCAATAGATTGTTTAATGGAATACATGGTGATTAAACTGTTCCTCCCTGTGTCCGGTTTCTTAGGCAATGCTGTACTGCTTACAGGACATCTGTTTGCATCTTTCAACTGTTCAAACCCATGATGTAATTGTGTGTGAAGCCACACAGTAATGCAGTGTGCGGCTCCTTTACCTTGGCCGGTGTGTTGAATTAGCGGTGCTAGCCTAAGGATGATTAACGAGGAGAGGATGGATTCATCTAAGTTTGTTTTGACTGTTTGAATGAGGCGACAAATTAACTTCACCTGGACTCTCCAATCTGCCAGAAAGATCTCATTGTCCCGTGGTGGTGATGGTGGTAGTCATGGTGGTCGTGGAGTGTGTGTGTGTATGTGTGTGTGTGTGTGTGTGTGTGTGTGTGTGTGTGTGTGCATGTGCGTGCAAGTGTGTTTTTAAAAGTATGTGGACAAAGAGTATCTTGTAGAAGTGTGTATGGTTTGGGTTGAGTCCGTGGTAAAAGAGTGTGTGTTGATGTGTAAGCCAGCTGTGGATGTCTCCTAAGAGAAACAGAGAGTCAAGGGGAGATGAGTTAGTCTTGGAGGAAGGAAGTGTGTGTGTGTGTGTGTGTGTGTTGTGCATGGCAGAGTGAGTGAGCGAGCAAGTGAGAGATGTTTCCTGATCACATTCTATTAACATCTCACTGGGGTTCTCCCCTACCACCGTCACGCCTGTTATGAGCTGCTCCTCAGCTCTTTGCCCCCTCCCTGCAGCCCTCTGTGGGTCCGACGCCCTGTGGGGCTCCTGCGGCTACACCGCTCCTCTCTGGGGGGCTCCAGGGGTGTAATTTCACCCTCCCTGGTTGTCAGGCAGAGGCGATTGAAAGTATGCCTTCCACGAATGGTGGATACTGGACACACCACCGCCCCCCCTCCCAGCTGTGCAGCATCCATCTCTGTCTCCGTCTCAGCCTCTGTCCTTCTCTCCCTCTCTCCGTCTGCTCACTCTCTCACGCTTTCTCACTCTCTTCTCTCTCACGCCATCTCTCTCTTTCCTTAAAAGTCTCATGATTTCTTGTCCTCTGCTCCCCCCTTCTCTCTCTCTCTCTAATCTCTCACATTCCCACTTTCTATTTTCCCTCTTTCCTCATACTCCTCCTATCCCCTCTACCATGCGCTCTCTCTCTCTCTCTCTCTCTCTCTCTTGGTATATCATACCTGTGTTTGAAGCTAACTAAGGGATGGCAAGTCATTCTTTTCCTGCAGTCTTTTGCATAAGAGGTCCTCTGTGTGACCCCGGTGATGAGTAATGAACATCTATAGACAAACACTGCATTACATCAGCGCAGTGGCCATGCCTTTCCAGGATTCCTGACACTATGACCTGCTCCACAGTGTGTGTTTAGATTAAGAGGAGCTTTTACATGAGTGTTGTTAACTGTGGGAGGTGATGGGAGGCTTCGGTCAGTGGACAGGGGACTTACATACCCTGTCGATATGTGGTGGTGTAATTAAACACATGTAACCACCGGACCACCAGACTCCAGAACAGTTTTTACCACCAAGGCTTATGAACATTGAAACAATGACAGCCTAAGCCTGTGTCAGTCTTTTCACTACAAAACCTTCAATTTTTTCCCTTCACACATACGTACACACACACATACACTCTCACTCTCAACATACTATTCATTATTTATTTATTTATTTTTAATTATTTCATTATTTGTTTTGAGGAGCAAAAACACAAGAATTTTACTATTATAATATACTAATATACTGAGTGAATATAGTAAAGACTATCTTGAATCTTGAATCTTAACACAGTTTCCTGGAGATATACTACAGATGCGAAATATCCTGTAACTCTAAAGCCCTTAAGCAAAATAATTCACTACATGTCAAAAGCAGACTTTACTCTGTACAGTACAAGATTTATATTGTTTGTCTGTTGCTGCCTAGAAAGTTTGAGCTTTTAATACACCAAAAGCTGTTCTACTGCTTTAACTGAAAGATCGAACGCTACTAGACGCCTGTTGAGACACTGTAGCAAAGACACTGGGAATTATTCCCAGTTTTGCTTTGTTATGCTTTGTCTGGACTGATAACTACACACAAAGAGAGTAGTTTATCACAGGAAGATCCAGCAGGGTTCGTGCGGCAGCATTCTGCCCAGAAAGAGAGCACCTGTCTGGGGAAAGGCTGCTTATGATGACCCCCCTCTGTTTGTGGCGCCCTGGGATGAGGAGAGAACTGAGGGACGCAGTCTGGAGGAATTAGAGCAAGACAGAGAGACAGATGGGCAGACAGACAAAGAAAATAGGAAAAAAAAGAAAGAAAGCAGTGACTGATAAGGAAAATAAGTGAAAAAGAAAGTGTGTCTAAGAAAATGTCAAACTAATACTAATGGGGAAAGAAAAAAAGAAAGAAAGAAAGAAAGAAAGAAAGAAAAACTTGAGTCCATCTGCCCTGTAACTGGAGATTCCCTGGTGGAGAGAAAGAGATGCCTGGCGATGGGCATGGCTGGTTAAGAAGAGAGGAGAGAGCGAGAGATGAACAGATACAGGGTGAAGGAGGGGTAAATGCAGCCAGGAATGGAGAGATAGAGTGGAAAGGAGAGAGTGAGAAGATGGCTTCAAACCTCAGCTACTTTCAGGACATCTGGTGAATGACATTAATGCAATAAGATAAACTGAGCAGGGATTATTGTTTATACAGACAGAGAAGGCCTCACACACACACACACACACACACACACACATTATAAATGTGTCTTGCATATTAAAATGTGATACTCACAGACCTATTTACTACCATTACATCTATTCCCCACAGCAATAGACAAAATGAACCTTTGCATGTCCACAGCTGGTGAAACTGAATGAGTTTGTCAGAGACGTCTAGTGCTTTGTTGGCTGATGTGAGTAACCCAGACAGAGGACACATGTCTGGCTCCCCTCTCGTCTTGCTTTGGTCTGGTCTGATCTTGTCTCCTCTGGTCTGTTGGGGTGGCTGAACCTGCTGACTCGCACACCTTAATGAAGAAAATTCCGGGGAGGATTCTGACATGTCTGCAGACAGGCATAGAGACAGTGGCGCTCTGTTGAAGCAGAGACCTTCCCCTCAAGGTGATGGACAGCAGCATTAAAAAATACCTACGGGAGCCTGCAGAGGTCAAAAAAGGTAACACTCATCTTGTATGTATGCTGGTGGTAGTTCAAGGTTAGGTGTCCTTGTATATAGTCATCCACAGAACCATGGTGAGTTTGGTGTGCTTTGATTGGAAATGACACTACTATAGTTTCTATTCTAGCTGTAAGACTGTGAGTACCTCTGAACATTCATCCTGTTTTTTTTGCCTGCATCTTGTATATTTGTATAACAAGTGGTAAACACTGGCTACTGATATCCTTCATACTGAATCACTTACTTTTTTTACTCTTTCTCTGACTTTCTATGTAAACTCAGTTTTGGTCTTAACGTATTTGCCTCACAAGCCAAATACTATGACTGAATGGCTGACCTGCTTTACTTCACCCTGCTAGTCATCACACACACACACACACACACACCACACACACACACACACACACACACACACACACACACACACACACACACACACACCGACCTATGCACACAATACATGTCTCTCTCTCTGTGCTCTGGAGTGTATCACTGGTCTGGAGTTTGGAGGCGTATAATGTGCCTCTGTGCTGGGCCTGGGGAGAAGGTGGTGGTGGTGGGGGTGGGGGGGTGGATGCCCTGACCCAGAGACATCTCACTAGATCAGGTGTCTACTCCACTCCACTCCAGAATCTCACCACTATAATGAGTGTGCATAGGTGTGTCTGTGTGTATTTGTGTGTACTGTGTATATATATATTGTGTGTGTGTGTGTGTGTGTGTGTGTGTGTGTGTGTGTGTGTGTGTGTGTATGTGTGTGTGTGTGTGTGTATGCATATTTTTGAAAATCCTGTCTTGCTCCCAGAGGCACTCTAGAGTGGCCGGGTGACTGGGGCATGTGAGGGGCGGAGGGGACAGACAGCTCTGGCCTCTCTGGAGGCTCTCTCTCAGTCAGGGACAGCTGGTGGTCCAGACATCCACAGGGATTCACTCACTCACCCTTTCTCTATCCCTCCCTCTCCCCCTCTGTCTTTCTTTTACCCTGCTTCTTCCCCACTTCCTCTCTTTCCTTTCTACCTCTCTCTTTCATCATCAACCTCTTATTCTTCCCCTCCTTTGAATACTTTGCACTTTTCTACAGGTCATAGCTCCTACCATTGCAACAGCAACCACACATGTAATCAATGCTTCACTAATTATGAGTGTCGATAACGAACTGTCTTCAAACAGGTCACAGAATTTCTCTCTTAGCATAGCCTCCTTGATTTCAACCAATCTATCTGTCCTTTCCTCCTGGTGACTGCACGCTGTCAACACGATTCTCTTTTGTCTTTCTGACATATGAATGGATGACAGAACATCACCTCCTATTAAACCTCTCCAAAACTGAACTGCTGGTCCTCCTAGCCAAGCATACCATACATCACAACATCAGCATTACGATAGACTACGATAGAATGTCAACCTGTGCTGTGACACTGCTATAGATTGTCCAGAATGCAGCTGCATGTCTGGTTTTCACCAGCCAAAACGAGCACACCTCAGTTCATTGAGCTTCGCTGGCTACCCTTAGCTGCTCATATCACATTTAAAGTCCTAATGTTGGCCTACAGGGTAATTGATGGATCTGCTCCCATCTACCTTAATACCCTTTTAAAACCCTATGTCACCCCCGGCCACTCCATTCCTCCAAGGACCGTCGTCTAGCACTGCTGAACACCTTGCACAGGTCAATCCTAATTATTCTCATCTGTTGTTCCATTCTGGTGGAATAACCATAGTGTTACTAGATACAGACAGATACCCTCTCCACCTTCAAGAAATTCTTAAAAACCCAGCTCTTCCGAGAGTATCTCTTGGCTTAACTACCTGGAATGCACTTATAATGCAGCCTCCAGTCTCTCTCCCTACTGCACTTTCATCACACTCCTCCACTTTCATCTCCTGACAATTTTCTTGTTAGCAAGTTGCACTCTTAGTAGTTAGTACGGTTTTTAATTGTGTTGTAGCTAGAATGTTAATCCTCTTTTTGTAAGTCGCTTTGGATAAAAGCATCTGTTAAATGCATAAATGTAAATGTAAATATATCTTGCTGTTGTTCTCCTAGTTTCTCAATCTGTCTCTCAATCTCTCGCCCTCTCTCAGTCAGTGGTCTTGTTCTGTCAGCACGGCAGAAAGAGGGGGGAGAGAGAGAGAGAGATTGGCATCACTCTGACCTAGATAAACCACACTAAGACTGAGACTGTGAGAAAAACAAATCCCCAAAAAAGAATGAAATGGAAAAGAAAAGAAAAAACAAATTCTAATTTGCTACTGTGTACTGACATTTCCAGTCTTTTTTTATTAAACATTAATCTATGTTAACATCTGTGTGTGTGAGTGTGAGTGTGCGTGTGTGTGTGTTTGTGTACGCGCACGCGCAGAAAATTGTTTCTTGCAACATTAGACTTAACCAATTTGTCAGGAGCACAATTGGCAGTGAAACAAGTGCCATGTGCAATTACTCTGTGCACAGGTGCCAAGTTAAATCACCAAGGGCAGAGATGCCAACCAGGTCCAACAAGGAAGTCTGCTCCTAGTAAAAGGACACCAACATTCATTTTCTTTTCTCTTTTAATCGAGCTGAATATGACTTTAGATTTATTCTGCTGTGCTGAGGCTGTATTTATTATGATGATCATATTTTGAAGTTCAAACTCTTGTGACGTGTTTGACCAATATGAAGCAAACACACGTGAAGTGTAAATAGTTCAGTCTTGTAAGCTACTGAAAGTGAACAAATCACACATCAGACTTGCGGTAATTGTACTCCTTCCCGCAGCTGGGCTAGGCTCATAATGTAGATCTGCAAAATGAATGAAGTGTTTAAAGGCCTCAAACTTGGGACAGAGGGGAGATCTTTAATCACGTCAGACTACTCAGACAATAGGCGAGTTTTCAAGTCTTAAAAAAAAAAAAATTAATTGAATTTAGGAATTTAGTCTCACACAAATGTTTCATATAAGGTCTATTTTGTATAAATGAATGGAAGCACATTTTTCCATTTAGGAGAGGCACTGTGACCATGAAGATTTTTACAGTAATAGGATGTGCATAGTTATGACCACATTTTTGTGGTTGGTTTGAGGTGAAGACACTAATCCCACACCAGTAGTGGACAATGGCCACACAGAATTCCGATACACTGGCATTTGAGGATATCTGTTGTCACATCCACTGTGGGAGAGAATAAAACCCAATTCAGCCTCATTGTACCTAGCAACACTAATCATTGCAATTTTTGCAATTTGCTGGTTAGGTTTTGTGCAAAGCTCTAATGGAAGCTAGTGTGAGGTCCATTGGGATGGTGTCCAAACAAAACCAAATTCTTGCTTGCACTTTGACATCAAACTTTTGCCAATTTGCCGAAGAAAATATAAAAAAGCCTGATGAATATTGGGAGCACATTCTGTGGTCAAGTGAGACCAAATTAGATTTCTTGGACTCAGCTTGATTAGCGTAAACCAGCAGCATTCCCACAGTGGGTAGATACTGTAAATACAGTCCTGGCAGTAAAACTCAGAGGCGGGAGTGTAATGAGTGGGAGCTTCCAAGGTGCAGATGACACAGGGGCCACCTGAGGATATGCAACATTACGATAACAAGGGGCTATATTCAACAACAACAACAACAACAACAACAACAAAAAACAACAACTGCATTTTTAGAGGAAACCCGTGAAATATTTTAAAGGGAAAGGCCGAGCACCACAACCCCGCCTGCAAAGAGCAACTAAGAAATGTTTCTGAAGAATTTCTCTTCAAAAACCTGGTATCTTTCATACTGAAGACTCTGTCATCAAACATAAGGTGAACATGCAAAGCAGGGATGGGCTGATGAACACGCAATTTTAATTGTAATGTAGTTTGAGAATGAAAGCAAAGGC
Organism: Tenualosa ilisha; assembly: GCA_015244755.2. NCBI lineage: Eukaryota > Metazoa > Chordata > Actinopteri > Clupeiformes > Clupeidae > Tenualosa > Tenualosa ilisha. The sequence continues at coordinate 2,997,202 of PYXC01000133.1, read as the reverse complement.
CAATCATGACTCGCGTTGGGACATGCCGAGTAGCCTTGTTTAATGTTTACATTAAAGATAGGATAGCCTGTAAGGAAGTAAACATTTAAATTTAAATTTACTTAAATTTAAATTTACTTTTTTTTAAAGTAATGCTTTTAATATTCAATGACCATTATAGTTAATCCAAAAGGTTTAAGATTTTATTGATTTAATTTGCATATAGGCAGATTATTAAGGCAGTTACTTTAAGGTGATACAATTTGGAATCATGTACAATTTTATGACACACACACACACACACACACACACACACACACACACACACACACACACACACAGGGCTATCATCAGCATGGATCTCCTGCAGTCTCTGCCAGTTGTCTGCATGGTTTGAGAAAACCACAGCTAATGAGTCCAAGCCCTAGTAAACAGGGGAGCATCCAGGCAATGTTCCGCCTGGCTGCGGCCAGATGATAATGTGTGTCGATGCGCTGACTCTGGCCGACCCCAGGATTACAGCAGTAGACGCACCTGATTGGAACCATCTGTCAGTGTCTCTCCCTCCTCTCTCTCTCTCTCACACACACACACACACACACACACACACACACACACACTTCACACTGGGTGGAGGAATGTCAACCTGTGAAGCGTTAAACAGCACTCTCTCTCTCTGTCTCACTTGCTCTTACCTTGTGTCACTATTCACTGTTCACCTTAACCCTCAGACTCTGTTGAAAGGCTTTACGGCAAAAGTGTATTGCACACACGTAGACACAGACGCAGACACACAGACACACACACAATCCCAGAAGATAAAAAGGTCTTCCCTTCCCTCAGACACATAAAATATAATGCGTCCCATTAGAAGTTTAGATGCAGTCTGATGTCTTGGGTCAACTAAACCAAAGCATCGCTGAAGAACTTTGACATTTATTACCTGGGCTACTTTTCAACACACTACTAACCTGACTGAGACTGTGCATGGCCTTGGGCTAAAAAACACTAGTTCACCATTAACATCTCCTGAGGGAGGAAGCATAATGCACTGCATTTAGAGCTGTTTGACAGGGTCTCAGTTGACCCAACCCATTTGGGTTAAAATATGAACTCTGTATTCCAGTTGGATCTTTTAAGGCACTGGGACTGAAGCAAGCACTGACAGGAGAGCAACACCAGTAACCTTGTTTCAGAACAATAAGTGTTTTGTTGTGAAATTAGCCGTGCTTCAGCAGTACCTTCCCAATCCAGCATTTCTTACCAATAGTGTGTTGCAAATACACAGTGGTAAATGTATTCCTGAAGGACTGAATGAGAAAAAGCTGTGCTGAATAGAATGTAAGTGAAACGTATTCCATGAAGGCTACTTCTGTCATTTGAGCCACGGCCTCTTTTAAACTCTATCTTCCTCTCACTGCCCTAGAAGGATGGGCGGCAGACATCACAAACTCCACGTTATCCTATCCTCACCTGCCAGTCACCTCCCCGCTACAAGATAAGGGTCTGAAGGGCGCACCGAGACGAGCAGACGAGCACAAACGCTCCCATTGTGTCCCGCTCTCTGACTGGAGTGGCTAGCTAATTAGATCTGCTGGTTTGCGAGCTCCAGGAGCATCGGACTAACACGTGAGCGACACGCTAACAGCCTCTTCCTTTTTTCTCTCTGTAAGCACTGTCACAAGAGATCACAAACGGCCACATATCATCGCCTCAGACTCTGCTGCTGCTATTGCTGTTTCTCTGCAATAAAGATGTTTTGGGGCTTTTATATATATCTGGATGTGAGTACTGCAGCCTATGTATGTGTACCTATGTTGCTTGTGTGTTTATATATATATACACATACATGCATACATAAATATGTATATATATATATATATATATATGTGTGTGTGTGTGTGTGTGTGTGAATAGGTTTGTATACGTGTGTATTCGCATCCATCTGGATTTGATCAGAACACCTGTGGAGGACATATTCTTAAATAATATACGTTTACATAACCTCTGTACGATAACCATCTTCATACACACACACACACACGCACAAAAAAAAAAAAAAAAAAAACCTCATATGCTCAAGGTCACATTCACACTGTGTGCAGAGGTTCATAAACTCAGAGCTCCTGAAAGCCATACTGTTTTAGAATACTTGAGCGAGGTGACTTTGCATTCAGATTGCCATCTTAAAGTCTGATGCTTTTCGGGAAGGCAAAGGGAAACATTAACACTAGCAGGGACTGTGATAAAGTCGGCTTGGTCTGACTGCATTAGCCATTCCACTTCAAAAGGAACAAGCCAAGCTGTGGAAGTATGGGAACACTGCAGAAGCACAAGACCATGGAGATATTAAATGAACCCAGAGAGATGGTGGAATGCCATTTCCATTCCTTTGAGTGGAAAAAGCTAAGCATTTTAGGGTGTTCCTCAGGCTAAGAACTAACAAACAACCACCAAGTTCATGGCGCTCACTTTGGGTACCTGAGCTGCAATGGAGATGATCAATAACATCATAACCAGCCTCAACAGTGAGTCCACAGGCGCAAAACCCAAACCAGCTAAATATGATTCATGGCACCAAATAAGCCAATTGTCTCAAGTTGGACATTGGCCACATCTGTTGCAGATTGGTCATGGCAAAGTAATCCTTAGAGTTAGATGATTCAGTGCCTTCAGATTACTCTCTGCTGTGTCTTGCGTGTTTTTTTAGGCAGATCAAATTTATAACAATAGTTCCACACACACTGAACAGAACTGTCCTCTACTTGCTGACGGAGAAAGTCAATGCAGCCCAGCTGTTTCTCAGTCTTTCTGCTTCTCTCACTGTCCTTCATGTGCCAAGGTCCAGTCTTCATACATCTCCATTTAAGAATTCCAGTGCTCTCCAGTTCAGTTTTGTACTGTACAACAATTCATTTCATTATCACTGATAGATTTATAAGCACATCATTTTCAAATAATATAATTAATATAACATAATTGTGTTGGCACTCTTCTCCTGTCATACACAGGGTATGTTTTACTGTAAACTAGTTTCAAGTTTCAGTACCCTCCTTGTACATGGCTCTTTCCTAGCAAGCTACTTATCTCCAGGCTGAGCAATACACTCACCTACACTTCAGATTTCGAAAAGTAATGTCAGTTGCGATAAATGACATAAGTTTGACCGACCCCCACCATTCTCGCGAAACCCATTCACCATGAAGGTTTCTGAAAGGACCCGGCGTACTTTTGAGCCATTTTAATTAATACGTGGCTTGCCGACCATAATTAACGCCCACAGAAAACATAGTGCAGAGGGATTAGTGCGCTAATGTGCAGGCGTAAGCTTCACCACCACAAAGGGACAGTAAGGGGCTAAACATTCCTTCGCAGTAGTAGGTTAATCCGTCGGTCACTCCCCGAAGCTACTCCACCTCTGCCCGCTCTGTGAGCGGATTCTCATGCAAACGTGCGGCAGGGAGCGCAGCGGTGTGGGCACCACATTGTTTGTCCCATTGTCTCAGCAAAGCCCTCAAAGAAAATGAATTTATTTAAATTGGATTAATCCTTGTTTGGTCCCCCAACGGGAGCACTGAGTCTGTCCCACAGAGAGCACCGCCCTAAGCTACCAGATGCAAATGACCCCGTCCCCTTCTTCAGTGGATCGGAAATATTAAAGTAACAAATACCGACCGATAATTACAAAACTAGCGTTTCCGCATATTGCTGGGTCATTTTTGGCTGTTCTGTGCAATTTGTTTCCTGGACCATCGGACTCCGGAGGCGATCTGTGTAGCGCTCGCGGTTTCTCGACCATGCCCCGCCACTCCATCTGTATCTCCTGTAGAATTAGCCTCTAACAAGTTACGGACAGTTTTATGACTTGGGGTTTATTTTAGTCTCTGCCAGCAACTGTCTAAGGCAATAACTCAAGAGTAAAACTTTAGTGAGGAGCATGTTTTGCTCACTTCAGAACGGCCACTACTAGGCAGCACTATGAGGACTGATAGGTAAATTTTATGGAAAGAAAAATGTGTAAAATGCTAAATTTAAATATGACAGTCATTCCTTGTCTTCCTTATGACGAAGATGCCACATGGCAAAGTTAAATCAGGTTAATTAATTTTGATCAAAGAAAGTCATCAAAATGATCACAAAAATAATTAAACGTATTGAAAAACGTGTATACTCAGTACTTTAATTCTGGGTGACATCATTTCATCGCCTATGGAGACTCTCTTGTCCTCTGGAGTAGGAATTTCTATATGATATAATATAATATAATGCCCAATAGATGGTATTGATCTATTAACCTCTTTGCGTGTAAATCTGGTAAAGGGGTTCAGAATTTTATTATTGGACAAAAACTAGGCTTCTGCAGTCAGAAAAACACCCATCTTAGCTTGTTATTTTTAGACGTTACTCTGATTACTAACCCGTCAGCATCACAACATGGTCATACCTGTAGGTGAGCTGATAGGAACCAGAGGTTTAATTATCGTCATATGTGGGCTTAAGCGTGGTCAGTCTGGGCGCCCACGGCGACGCGGCGCACCTCCCCCGGTCGACCTTTGACTACTCCCCGCTGACTTGTCTTTGTTTGCTCAGTTTCCAGGTTGATTGTATTTGTTAATTAGTTGCTAACAGCATGGTAATGTGGGCTTGATGGATAGCCGTGTCATGGGCATTTCGCCTGGCAGTCCGGGACTCCAGCGGGATACCCAAGGGTTTCCAGACACCCGAGTGGTCACTTGTTGAGCTAATGAACCCACCAAGGCCACGTAGTCTTCCACCCCTCATTTGGTGCATACGGAGATAAATACGTCAATCATCCGTCAACCATCTCAACACATTTAGACCCTAGCATTAAGCTTTATGAATATTAGTCATTATTCATCACACTATTTGGAGCGCATGACCCCAACTTGAACTCAAAGGCCGTGTCCTTGCAAAGGCGTGGAGGGTTTATTTTGAAACAGTGTTGGCGCTGTTACAGTGTGTACAATACTTACAATAGACAAACACCACGGGATTCATTTAAGGACTTGTTGGCGAATTCCGTGCCGAGGAATGTCTTATCTCTGTCCCGTTAAACAAAGCTTTAAGGTTCATGTATTATTTCTTTGTTTCCCCGTCTCTTTTGGCGATGTCTGTTTTTAATTTAAAGTTTTACTTCTCCGACCCCAGAGACATAATTATACACATTTTTCTTTCCAAGGAACGGCGAGGACCAGATGAACCTCAGCCTGTGAAGAAACAGCCTGTTCTATCAATTTAAAAGTGCAGGAGTGCTCCGGATTTCGAACACTTTAGTCGCTTGGGAACAAAGTATGGCGAAGTGAGAGGCGTGCTGAGGGCATAAAACATTTTTATTGGCTATGTTTAATATTTCAGCGTCTTAACTCAAGTGCAAGGCCTTATCTGAAAACTGCGAACGATCTGTTGGATAGCCGTCATTATTAACCAATGTGGGATTTATCAGATACATGTATCTTTATGGGCTAAATTTAATGATTAAATATTTAATTAAATCACAGTTGTACACCTGATTTTACAATTACCTAGATACAGGCCAACATCATCATGTCACTAATGAAACTGTATTCTCCAAAACGCAAATATAGACCTAATCCAATATGGGAAGATTTTTTTGTTCGCTTAGAGCGCAAGCATTTGAAACTAAAAACAGAACCTATCAAGCCTCACAATGCAGCAGATGTTTAGCTGGTTCTTCGCATAAGGCTCACGTCCCTTCACACGCAGTGCACTAAGGGTAACGTAGTCTAACTTCCGAGGTTCGGCCTACAATCTTAATGGAAGAGTGTAACTAAGGAACTACAGCCAACGCGACTGCCCTGCCCGACTGCAGCTTTCAATCACCTTGACGTCATCGTCCTTTCACTGGCACTCATTCGCGTACTGTGCATGTGTGTGAGAGAGAGGGTGCGTATGGCTGTGTGTGTGTGAGCGTGTGTGGAGACCCCAGCTAACCGTGCGCGCACGACGAGGCAGAGGGGTCTGCAGACGGCAAGTCAAGTGTCACCATGATCGACCTTATATGGGGAGGATCTTAATGCAAGGCGGCATAAATCATAACAGCAAGATGACATATCACATCCTCCTCGGAATCGGAGCACAGTCCGCTATCTGAAGCTCCATAGGCTGGACCAGACTACCGCAAGCAGCTGTAGAGTGCAACCAGTCAACATAAAACGGAGAGCCGCGATAGTGCAGGACAAAGATATTTTCGCTGCGATTTGCAATTTTGTTCAGGATGAAGCGGAGGAAGATTATGGTCGCTGCTGGTTTCTGCCTTTCGTTCTTCCTGGGTACGCTGATGAATTTATTGTTCATTCCAGGATTTGAGCACCACCAGAATCACGGAGACAGACTGCGAAGCTACCACCATGGTAGACAGTACCAGCGCGTCGCGGACAACGCACAGCTTCACGTTGGGGACTCTCTCACGGCAGCTGTCGCCGCTGAGGTGAACAGTCGTCCCGCCAGCAGTGGCTGGCGCCGGCAGCGTGAGCTCCAGATGCAGATACGAGAAAGACTCGAGGAAGTTCTTCGCTACCGCCAGCGGCAAGCACACTGGCCAGTTACCGGAGACGCCTTTCGTCCGCTTGAGAGAAGACGGCTCATGGACCTGGAACCGGCGAGCTACTGGGAGCCCAACAAAGCCAAAGATAGACGCGACAACCGCCATACGAACGCTCAAAGCAGGCAATCGCCGGATAGTGGGAATAGTGGGAAAGCACGAAATATGTTTTTGATGAATCCAGACAGGGTCAACAGCGGGCAGATGCTGGGGTGCCATAGTATAGATAACGTGACTAATATTCAATATCTCGGTTCGGGCTATACCAAAGCTGTTTACAAAGCAACCATCAACAACAGCTTATCAGTAGCCCTGAAGTCTGTAGATTTTGGAGGTCACGATATGGAAAACTGCGTAAAGAAGTATGGATCGGCAGAGGATTGTTATCGTCTGGCCTCTTTTAAAATAGTCAAAGAGATGACGCTGATGGAGAGGTTACGACATCCCAATATTCTGCAGGTAAATTCATTTAATTGCGTTATTGGATTGACTTTTTACTTAGAGGAAACTGTTCAGGCTATTTATTCTATTGAGAGAGCCACTATTTGGAAATCATAAATTTGCTTAAAAATGTCTCGGATGCCTCATGCTCATTTCAGCAAAACAACAAAACGCATAATTAGCTATTTGCATATGAATGCTTGTTGGGAAAGCACTATCACGAATAACGTTTTTTCAAGTGTCCGAATACACGCAGAGAGTGTGAACGTTTTCTTACCAGGTGCTAAAAGTAACGCAAAGAGTTAGCAGTTTGGAAATGATGTGTATTCGGAGCTTGGCGTAGAAATAGGTTAGAAACATCAGCTATCAAGCGGATAATTGCGCAGATGAATGTACCCGTGTCCTAATCAACACTTTACTGCAAACTCCTCATCTGTTATTCTCTCATCAATTAGGTCTTAGCTAAATCAATTGTTAGTCATTTTAGCACAGTTCTGGTGACTGATGACACATCGATTATTAAACGAGTGTACAGCAGATCCCGGGCAGGTGAGGGTTCAGTGCGAAGACGAGATTACTGTCGCCCGCCGTCAATCTTCTCCAAAACAGTGCATATAGCCTAGTCTAGTTTTGTTTTCAGTTGTATTTTCTTGTAATTGAGTTTTTTAAGTGGAGTTATTTTAGTCACCAATTCTAGTAAAATTTCCAGAAAACACTGAAATCATAATTAGGCCCACCCCACACCTTCATGAATTATAAAGACGCGAAGACTCACGGGAATATGATTTATAGTAACGTCCGCCCCAGCACTCATCTCCCTCTAGAAGAAATTCTACCACATTCATTGAATAATCTTAGCATCATGAACATTGAAATGATTTTTTAAAACATTCGCCTGACTATAAAGAATAGCATGTCGAGCGTAGCACAGCCGTTGATGTGGCAGGGGCACTGACAAAGACGCGGCCCCAATTAAACCGTCCAAACAAAAGACAACACAGTACCATTGTTTGAGAGAGCGGACAGCGAAACAAAATATGGACTTTATTATTTTAGGGACGCACTAGACTAAGTCCTGATGAGAACACAGCTTGTTGCCCGGACACCTTTGCACAAACCTCTTGCCAAATATTAAAAATGAATATGACAATGAAAAGAAAATAAGGATATTTTAATAGGCCATGATGTTATGTGGGGTGTTCATTTTACTCAGATTTCTCGTGTTGCTATACCTCACAGTTTACCAATACTAGCTGATTCTTCAGTACACTGGTATGTTGCAATGAAAAAGATGAACAATAAACCAAGAAATAAAAGTTTCTTTAGCTTCAGTAATTATACAACAACAACAACAACAACAACAATAATAATAATAATAATGATAACAATAATCATCATCATTAATAGCTACTTCATAAAGCAACACGTATTGTGGGGGTAGTGTTGATCTGTTCTTGTGTGATAATCAAGATAAGCATGATAGTAATCTTCTATTCCCACCAGTAAAAGTAAAGGTCATTTTTTTCGAGCAAGTGAGAATATTACTAGTTTTTAAGCCCTTTATTTCTTAATGCTGCAAAATGTAAGCAGGGCACATTGTGCAGATGATGGGTAATATCTTTCTTTCAAACATAGCTCGGGAGCAAATAAAACGCTTGTGTACTCTCTCTCTCTCCCTCTCTCCCTCTCTCTTTCTCTCTCTCTAACGCTCTCTCTCTAGTTCTCTCTGTGTCCGAAAGAGCATGTTTGAGGGAGACGGGTCAGGGGTGACCGCTCTGTTCCTGTGGGTCTTTCTGAAAACTCAATCCATCCAGCACGCCATGCAGTTCAGGCAGATACGCACACACACACACACACACACACACACACACACACACACACACACACACACACACACACACACACAGAGTTGTAGTTGTACCTGAGTGTTGTACCTGCATTTACATAATTTCATAACAAAATTAACAACTTTCAGTGCCCCCACCTAGCTAAAAAACTACGAGCCTCTCACTCTCTCACTGTGTGTGTGCACGTCCGCCATAGGCATTCTGGGGGCAATGAGGGTTCTGGTTCAATGAAGCCCGTAGATAAAACACAGTACCCCTTTTCTGCTTTGAACTCTGTAGCTCCTCTGACCCCTAAATCTGTGTGTGTGTGTGTGTGTCTGTGCGTAAGAGAGAGAGAGGGGGAGGATCTGTGTGTCTACGTGCTCACTTTTATCATAAAGAATAGTCTTGAATGTGCTGAGAAATAATGGACTGTATTGTTTTTATTAGAATATAAATGTGTGTTTCTGAGTATGTAGTTAGTTTGAGTTCATATGTAGTCTTTGTTACACATACAGTATATTTACACATTTGCACAATTTTTCTGTGCTCTCGTAAGTTGACTACTTGTCCATTGCGATACTGGGTTAACACTAGCCTTGTCCGTTAGAATGATGTGTGCGAACAACTGCAGTATAAATAGCTGTGATTGATGGTGCAGCTCCAAGTTTTGTACATATATGTGTGTGAGTGTGTGTGAGTGTGTGTGAGTGTGTGTGAGTGTGTGTGTTTGCAAGCGCATAGATGGGGTACAGTAAAACATGTGTGGCAGAATTTTCTTCCTTTACCACGGTGTGTTTTAGCACATGTGTGAACATGAGCCTTTGGCGGAGATGAGGGAAAAGATTAAGAAGAAGACTGCTTACTGAAGTTAGAGCAAGACTGTGTGGACTGTTTGTGTGTGTGTGTGTGTGTGTGTGTGTTTGTACGGTATGTGTGTGTGTGCGTGCACACACATGAGTGTTTGTGTGTGTGCTTATGCCTGAACATGTGTTTTATTGGAAAAAGCAAAGAGGGACATTGTGTGTAATGTATGTGTGTGTGTGCGTGTGTGTGTGTGTGTGTGTGTGACCTGACAGGAACCTCTTGTGTACTTCAGAGAGATTTTTGATTAGGGTTGCGCAGAAGGAATATATTTACATTAGTGTGTCAGGGCTCTGCCTTCCCACTCTTCTCTCCATACTCTCTCTGTCTTTCTCTCTCTCTTGCTCTCTCTCTCACCCATGCTCTTCTCTCCTCCCTTGGGCCTTGCTCTGTCGATCTCTCAATCAGGAGGAGAAATCTCTCTTTCTCACTCTGTGTATGTGTGTGTGTGTGTGTGTGTGAGGAGAAATCTCTAACTTGCCTGTGTTAATGTGAAAGCTAGGTGCTCCGGTTGCTCAGGGCACAAGGGTCAATCTTAGTCCCGACGTGTGTGTGTGTGTGTGTGTGAGTGCGTGTGTGTGTGTGTGTGTGAAATTATCCTGCAGTTGTAGCAGCAATTAAACATGGGTTAACACTTTAACCCCCAAATGCCATGGCAAGAAAACTTACAAAAAAAAGTCTAAGAGAGAAAGACAAAGGAAGAAAGGAGCAAAGAAAGAAACGAAAAATAGTGGAAAAAGAAAAAACAAGACTGTGGAAAAAGATATCGGGATGGGCAGAGTAAAATTAGATTGGAGTGGGTAGAAGTTAAAATGAGATAGAAAGTTCTAGAGCAAAGAGTAAAATTATGGCGAAAGATTTATGAAACAAAATCATACGGAGAGATAAAAAAGGGGAAAGACAGAACAGAAGACGGAGAGGCGAACTAATAGGAAAGAGGAGTGCCGTTAAAATCACTCCCTCTCCACGGGCCTTGTCTGGCCGCCACGGCGATGGCTTTTTAACGGCACCCAGCGTTGTGTTTTGGAGGGCCTCCTCCCGGCGCCCCCCTGCCTCCCCTCTGCCATAAGTCTCTGGCGCGGCCCGGCAAACGAGCGTCTGATGTCACTTATTAAGATGGAAAGCCACCAGCGGCGCAGTGCACTTCACAGGCTGAGCGGCCGGCGTGATTTGAAATCTTAGCTCTGTATAAACACGTACGTGTCGCTGGGCCACGAGAAGCCCCGCACCACAGTTCGTTTTATGGGAGTGAGTAATGTGAATGTGTGTGTGTGTGTGTGTGTGTGTGTGTGTTTGTGTGTGAGGGAGAAAAGAAGAGAAAGTGTGTGTCTGTATGTGTAATTGTGTTTCCAAGTGTGTGGGAGGATATGTGTGTGTGTGTGTGTGTGTGTGTAGTGTATGGAATGCTCATGACACACTTGGAGGAGTGTATTTTTTCTGTGTTGGCAGTTCGTTTCCCACATCGTTAACTTGCTGCTCTGTGTCTGAGTGTTTCATTTTGAGCTGGTAACGTTCTCTAAGTGGCTCCGTCAGCCGCAGGTTAAAACTGCATTCTCAGCGTTAATCACGCATCGGGTATTAACAAACCACTGTGTGCGTCTGTGTGTGTCTGTCTGTGTGTGTGTGTGTGTGTGTGTGTGTGTGTAGCAAGGGAGAAGAAGTATTAGGCTTTAAGAAACCACTTTGTGGGCCTGTGCGTGTGTGGGTGTGTGTGTGTGTCTATGTGTGTTTATGGAGGGAGCAACAGTATTAGGTATTAACAAACCTCAAGTGATTCTCTCTCTCTCTCTCTCTCTCTCTCTCTCTCTATATATATATATATATATAGATAGATAGATAGATAGATAGATATAGATATATAGTCTCTGTGTGTGTGTATGTGTGTGTGTGAGTGTATGTGTTGTGTGGCAATAGCAGAGGTATTTGGCATTAACTAGTTGGTCTGTGAGAGAGGAACATGGGGGAACACAGAGAAAGAAAGAAGGGAAAGCACAGGATGGAAAGAGATAGAAAGAGGATGGAGAGATTTCTAGTTGAGAGAGGAACAGACAGACTTGTTATGTGTGTGTGTGTGTGTGCGTATGTGTGTGTGTCTTCTCTATCTTCTCTCCTCCTCTTGCACTCGTTTTTTTTCCAGCTAGAGATGAGGGCTCTGTGCTATCTCCTGTCAGTCTCTTATTTTCATCCTCCTTCTCTCTCTTGCTCTTTTTCCTTCCCCTCTCTCTCTCTCTTTCTCATGTCTATCAAAGCTCGCCTCTATTTCAACTTCTCCAATTCCAGACCTCAAACGCTAAAAAAATATTGGTGCAACAAACTGAGCAAACATCTTTAGGTGAAAAGGCTTCATTTACACCCTGTCAAGGAAGTTCAGCCAGAGCTTCAGCTCATAGACTAAATCTTTTTTTTTTTTCTTCTATTTTTCCACAGTTAGAAACCAGACTTTTTTTTCACCGGTATTAGCGTCCATATTAACCACAGGATGGGGAATGCCTTCAGCGATGCTGTGTGCATTCACCCTTAAAGAGCGTGGCCGTGGACTGCTGTTAAAGGCCTGGGAGTTTGTAATGATTGGGGAGTTGTGTTGAAGGCGTTACAGCGGCAGCGAGGCTTTAGAGTCTGTAAACGTTTGCAGAGAAAGTGTCAGTGGAACAGAAGAATGACTTAATTTTGTGTTGGGGGGTGTTGATTGAAACAAGACCAGAAGTGTAAAATGTCTCACTCCCATCTTGCTCGTTTTTCTCCCTCTTGCTTTTCCTTGTTGGGAATTCTTGCTCTCACTCCTTCTCTCTCTCCCTCTGAATACATATCACTCTATCGTGCTCTCTCTCTCTTTCTCTTTTCCAGTTTTTCTCTTTCTCCCTCTCTCCTCCTCCTCCTCTTTTGTTCAAACTGTCTCCTAAATGGGAATTGGACATTGGGCTTAATGACTGAGGTTCTTCTTTCTCTCTCTGAGTAGTGGGTAGTAGTGAGGAGAAGTGGAGCAGATCTAGTTGTTGCAGTTGGCCAGTTTGAAAGGCTGCTTATAGCCCCAGGCAAGAGTTGCAGGCCTGGACAGTTAGTGTTGCGTCAGTGTTAGTGTTCGTCAGCGGCCACTTGCTGATGAAAATAGTAGGGTTCAAATACTTGTCACATTGTTTGTAGTTATTGTTGTTTTTCTCTTTGCCTCGCACTTTCTCTTTTCTTTCTCTCTTTCTATCTCTCCATTTGGTTACCTTCTGCCACAGACTTCTTATCTCCTTATTCACGCTGTCCCTCTCTCTAACTCTCTCTCTCTGTTAATGCCACTGCGGCATCCCCCTTTTCCCATTTTCTTTAATCTCCCCTCGCCCTGCTAATTGCTGCTGTCACTATTACTGGTCATGACTGAGGAGTGAATGTAAGCAGAGATGGTGTGAACTGATCCCAAATCAGAATGCAGTGGTCTTGGTTTTTGAGCTGTTCTCAGTGTCTGGAACTGGAGAGTAACTTTGGTAACTTTGACCTTTCCTGGTCAATGGAGACTGAAACTCTGCCTGGGGCTCAGTGTCACTTCAAGAGTCAGGCACAGGCAGATGGGCTACTGGGCTGGGCTCAGGGTCCCCACCAGCTAAATGTCATTTCTCAATGTGTCTAGCAGCTGTGATTTTAGGCTTGAATTCTGTGATGCGTCAGGAAACAATGTTGAATGAATGAATTAAAGAGAATTTTATTTAGAAGAGATGAGGACAGAATTTGTCTCTCTGTCTGTCTGATGTGGGCCTGCACTTACAAATGCACTTGTTAAGGAGAGAAGACTTACTCTGCTCAGATATTTTTTCCTTTGCTATGAACCCTCTCATATACAGTCAATTTGAAGACCATTTTTGTATCATATTTTTGTTTGTTGGCCAAATGGCATGGCAGGAATTAACGGATGCATTAAAAAGTTTTCAGTTCATAGGTTTTACTTTTAAGAGTTTTCTTTTTAGTAGTAGCACATTTTTCCACTTTTCCTAGTTTCTTATCAATGTGTGCACAACCTGTGTGTAAAGTCTATGGTGAGACACTATATGATGTCATAAGCTGTTGCAAATATGGACATTTCCAGATGGGTTTTCTAAACGACTGCTGTGCTGCTGCTTGCCAGCTCTATAGATGCATGAAAAATGTGGCGTAAATAAAAGAAAGAAAGAAAGAAAGGGCTCTTACGCTTACCTCACCAACTATAGCTACTAATGTCGCTGCACCTCTTTTGTGCACCAAAATAACTCCCTGCAGTTCTGCACACACACCTAACACCTGCTACCATCTGAAAGCCTCCCGCTTGCCCCAGAATAGCTGGTTTCTCCAGACAGGAAAGGTATCATTTGTCAAATAGCCTGGAACCGAATTTTTTTTTTATTTTGACAAGGATTGTGAGCAAAAAACAAAACACAAAACAAACAAAAAAACTGGTTCTCCTACTGCCAGTAGCACTGAAGCGTTATCTTAGCTGACCTGGTGCCTGTTCTGTGCTTGCACTAGCATGTTTATCAGTTGTGCTACAGAGACATTAACCAGGAGGACGACACACTTGCCTGAAGGGAGTCAGCCTTTTCCCCAAACTACACAACAGATTGGTTGACCCTTGACCTGAGCGTCAGACAAAATGGCACCATTTCTCTTCCCTCAAGAAGACAAATAGCAGACCAACACACACACACACACACACACACACACACACACACACACACACACACACACACACACACTTGGACATACATATACAAAGACATGCATAAACCCACTGAGGCAGAAAAGCATACATCATTGCATACATCATACTCTATGTCAGTACTCCTTGCCAAACTTGTGGGAGTGAGGCAGTCTGAACATTTCAAACTTATTAACTTTTGTTCTCTTGCTGAACCTTTGGATGCTGTATGTGTGTGTGTGTGTGTGTGTGTGTGTGTGTGGGTGTGTGTATGTGTGTGTGTGTTTGAAGGGTTGGGGGAGGCAAAAGCAGCTTCAGTATCCTCAAAGTGCCCACACGGTTGGCAAAAAAGACAGGCACATCCACAGATGCACACATAAACACTCTCTCACACACATCCACCACTATAATTGGCTATGCATGAGCTAACGGGGCACACCCACATGTGTGTGCTCGACTTTCTCTTCATCCCATGCCACCATCCCAGAGTTCCCCCAAGAAAACACCCACATATTATTCACATATGCACATACACACAAACACACACAGACACACATACTCGTGCGCGCACACACACACACACACACACATGCACAGACATAGGGACGCGTGCACACATACACACACACACACATGTACAGACATAGGGACACATGCACACATACACACACACACACAAACACACATCCCAAGGGTTTTGACACCACTCAAATTTAGCTCTGTGCTCCCGTTCGTTACGGGACTAGGATATTGTTAGCCAGGGTGTCTGATGTCCCCTTCAAATTACCATGACAATAAGGCAAGTGCCTAAAAATAGCCACTCTTTACTTGCCCACCGAAACCCACGTTGGCACAGAGTGTGCTAGAAGGTTCTTTCACCGTGGCATCACAAATAAAAGAGGACGAAAAGCAAACCAGCCAGCGCTCCGTTAACCCTTGTCAGGCCCTTGCTCTCGGAGCTGAAGTCTGCGGAAGGGATTTCCTGCCGTGTCCAAACACAGATGCTCTGGCTCCAGGCCAAAGCAATCGAAATCTAAAATGTAAAGTCTGATTAGAGCTCAAATGACCCATGCACTGCTGTAGGGTAAGACAGAAGAGCAGAGAGAGAGAGAGAAAGAGAGAGTTTGTTTTCGAGAGACAGGGCGAGAGAAGGAAGTGGTGAGAGACATAGGGAAGGAGAGAGAGAGAGAGAGAATAGAGGAGAGGAAGAAAGGAGGGAGTCCTAATTCTCGTTGTGATCTGTGAAATCGGCTCAGTGTTGGCCTGGAGCGGTTGGTGGAGCGGGGCTCTGGTGGTGACTGTGAGGCCGCGGCCGCAGGTTGTTTGGCTTTCAGATGGAATTACATGGCGTTTAATGGGAACGGGCTTCCTCAGCTCCGATTTGCCGAAAGAAAATGTTTCTGTAAGCGGAGAAAGAGGGAGTCTCAGAGCACAGAGGCTCAACGGGAGGGTCTGGCCAGGACTCGGTCAGAGACCATATCAGTGTGTGTGTGTGTGTGTGTGTGTGTGTGTGTGTGTGTGTGTGTGTGTGATCATAGAAGGAAAGAGAAGAACTCCAGGTAGTGAACTAGTTTGAGAATCAATATTATTGTATGTGTGTGTATATGTATGAGTGTGTATGTGTGCGTGTGTGTGTGTGTGTGTGAGCATGTGTCTCTGTAGAGTGCAAAAAAAAGTGAGTGTGACGTTGAGTTATGTAATTACATAATAAGACTTTGCCTCAAACAAACACAGGCTGCCATGCATAACAGCAGACACGCAGCGGTGGGGGTCTGAGGACAGATCAGATGTCACAGCCCTGCGGAGGGAGCAAATCCACTCGCCTTCACCCAGCCTGATTTCCATTTTCCAGCCTTTTATTTATTTTGATTTTTCACTTATTGTGGCTTGTCATCACAGAGTTTGCTGAGGACAAAAGTTGCTGTTAAGTTGTCATCGTGTGGGATGCCTTCTCGAAATATCCTCTCCCGGGGCAGCACTTTGCTGATTGGCTGTGATTTCTCAGCTGTGGCGTTCCTATTGGCTGTGGCTGACTCCGTGTGTTTGTTGTCTCTGTTTTAGCTGTATGGATACTGTTACCAGGACAGCAATGACATCAGGGACACGGTGACGGCCATCACAGAGCTGGGGAGTCCACTGGAGATGATTCAACTGCTGCAGACGCCCTGGGAGGAACGCTTCAGAGTGAGTCTGAGACACACACACACACACACACACACACACACACACACACACATGGTCCACATACATGTAGGTTCTGTAGGGGGTTTGATCAAGACTGCATCATCATGCCACTAGAGCCAGTTTGGCTGTGTGTGTGTGTGTGTGTGTTTGCCATATGTGCCGTGGGTGTCTCTGTATGCCTGGCTCACATCTCAGAATGTGTGTGTCACTCAAGCTAAATAAATCACGCAACTCAGCATTCAATTTGGATTACTCAATTTTTGATTTTCCTATCATGGAACCTTAGCTGGGAGAATAACATAAGCTTGATAAAACGCCAATCTCTGGCACCAGAAATGTGCAATGAATTTGCAATGCAAAATATGACAAACATAGAAGTTCATTGAACTTCTAAAAATAAATTACCCCACTAATTACCCCATTAATGAATTAGCCCACTGCTTTTGAAGTTTTTTCTCATTGGGGACTTCAGTTGGAAATAAAATGTTATGTGTGGGCCTACCTTCCTGCCTTCAGAGGATTGCCAACGACTTCCGAGCCTGTTGGCATTCGTGCCAGCTGCCAATTAAAGACCTCCGTGTCCAGACCATGCTGCTTGGGTTGGCATGGTTACGTGAGTCGTTTCCTGTCTCTGCTGGGGTCACACGGTGCCAGGTCAACCCTGATCCCTATCACCACAGCAGCATTCTGTAATTATTTCCTATTGCTTCCTGTGGTGAGGCTAGCGTGGAGTCTCACAGCGGAAAAGAACAGGAGATTGGTATGCTAACCCAGAAACCAGCTAACCATTGCTGTCCGGAGCGCACACACACACACACACACACACACACACACACACATAGTATACAGACACATTAAGCAGAATTCTCATGTGCTAAAACTGGCAAGCAGATTCACATACATACCTGGATACAAGCAGAAACGTAACCAAAACCTCAAACACACACACACACACACACACACATACACACACACACACACACATCCAGACTCCTCTCATTGGAGACAGACATACCAAGAGAGATGCACATCAGACAGTGAACTGTAGGAATATTTCTAAAAAGAGACAGAGACAGTGCTGGAGACGATGTCTGGACTCCCTCGCTCTCTAATTGAATCTCGTCCCCTCCAAATGTCAGAGGCCTTTTGAAATCAGATAATGCAGCTTTAATGGCTGTGTGTGATAAGGACAGGGCGGGCCCTGGGGCCAGGGTGTGCTGCTGTGGCCTCATTTGACTGTGGCGCATCTGAGGGAAGATGGCCGCACTGCTTAGGGACTCTTTTTGGAGGTGGAGAATTCTTGGAGGGAAAATTAGTAAATGAGAAGAAATTAGTTCATTATGAGCTTTTTGGGGAAGTGTGATTTTTTTTCAGTTTTCAGAAAAATCTAAAATATTCTTATAAATTTTCTCATTTAACCTAGGGTTAGGGTTCAAGAATATTGATGGGTATGTGCTATCTGAATGGCAGTGTGTTTGGAGTTCTGTATTTAAACTAAACACACTTAGTTTATTCATACAATATTACATACCTCATGCCAGTTTTGAATCCAGAGGGATGAAATATAATATCTCTATATTTTGATGCTGACGTTTAGTGTTTCTCTTGTAGTTAAACAGCTCCTCCATCAGAGCTGCACTTGTGTATTTACAGTGATACTCCATTGTGTTGATTTTGTTCCTGGCAAGGCTGATTGGTTTTCCAGCCAGTTGCTAAATTGAATCATTTCAGACTTTGCAGGCTATGAAAACTTGTTCTTGTGGCTGGCTTAAAATTCCATTGCCAGCCACTGAAACACACATACACACACACACAGACACACACACACAGCCAGTCATGCATATTTTGTCGCCCTGGTTTGATACACACTGCTCTCATCTGCATGTCATCACAAGAGTGTGCAACTCAACACACTCATCCATCACTGGCGGGCACACAGGGGATCTCTGCTTTCTGTCTATCAGGACAGCTCTTATTCTTTCACACTCATTGTTCCCTCTCTCCATCTCTCTCCCCCCTTTCCCCCTCTCCCTTTTTTATTTCCTGCCTGTGTCTGATACCAAAGTTGTCTTCACTCTCACACCATTCTCTCGCTCTCCCTCTCTTTCTCTCTCTCTCTCTCCGTCTTGTCCCTTTGCATTACATTTGAACCTTTTTTTCAAATATTTCTTTCTTTCAGACCTGCTCTCCACATCTCCCTTACTCCACTATGGAGAAGCATTCCCATTACATTCTCATCACCAATTCAAATTTGCTTTCCTGTGCTCCGCTTAAAGAGAGAGAGACACACTAATGGTGCCGTGCAGAGTGTCCGTTCCTGGCTAAAAATATGAACATATCCAGACCCATTTCCTGAGCTACTGGTTGATAGCGACAGACCTCTCACCTCCATGTGCATGTGAAAGAATGAAAAGAGAGAAGAGAGAGAGATGTAGAGAGAGAGAAAGAAGGTGTGTGTGTGAGAGAGGGAGATGTAGACAGAGAGAGAGAGAGAAGGTGAGAGAGAGGGAGATGTAGAGAGAGAGATGTAGAGAGAGGGAGAGGAAGAGAGAGAGGGGGAGATGTAGAGAGAGGGAGAGAGAGGGAGATGTAGAGAGAGAGATGTGACAGTGGGAGAGAGAAGGCAAGAGAGAGTGAGATGTAGAGAGAGAGAGATAGAGAGGGAGCGGGAGAGAGAGAGAGAGAGAGAGAGATGTAGAGAGAGGGGGAGATGTAGAGAGAGGGAGAGAGAGGGAGATGTAGAGAGAGAGATGTAGACAGTGGGAGAGAGAAGGCAAGAGAGAGTGAGATGTAGAGAGAGAGAGCTGGAGAAGGGAGCGGGAGAGAGAGAGAGAGAGAGCGAGATGTAGAGAGAGGGAGAGGGAGAGAGAGAGAGGGTGTAGTTTACTGAGGGTAAAAATAACAGCAATATTTTGGCTGTTTTCTGCAGTGGAATTTCACACCTCTGGGCAGCCACGTCTCTGCTCCAGGAGAGCTCAGCTCACAGCCCAACACATCACTCTGCTTCTCCCCTCTCGCTCCAGTCTGTCAGACGAGAAAACCACTCCGTTCTCACTAAGCTGATGTGTGTGGTGTGTGCAGTTGGGTTCATGTTTTTTATGTGTGTGTGTGTATGTGTGTGTGTGTGTGATATGCAATTGTGTAGGCTTGTGACTGTTCTTTTGTGTCAACGTTTTTATGTGTATCTGTATGTATGTGCGTGTCTCTCTGTTTCCCTTTCTCTCTCTTAGTCTTGAGTGTCTCTCCCAGTTTGTGTGTGTGTGTGTGTGTGTGTGTGTGTGTACTACACAGGCGGTGGTAATGGTGGTAAGGGGATCGGGTCATGCACATCTGGCATCTCCCTCTAGCCTGGCCGCAGCAGGTCTGTGTGCCGTGAGTGAGTGTGAGAAGGCCGAGGGAGAGTCAGAGAAAGAGAGGGAGGGAGTGAGAGAGAGAGAGAGAGAGAGAGAGAGAGAGAGAGAGAGAGAGAGAGAGAGAGAGAGAGAGAGAGAGCCTTACCAGCATTTGCAATGCGTATGAGGCATTAGTGGGCTCAGGGGAGGGCAGCGAACCCGCTGACTTTCAAACGCTTCATTTAGGTCTGAAGCCATTTCCTCTGCACACTGACGAAGGCTTTCATGGCTGCTGCAGTGTGTGTGTGTGTGTGTGTGTAGCAGTGCATATTTACTGTGTGTCTGCATGTTTCTGTGTGTGCGTGTGTATTTCAGTGTGTGCTTGTGTGTCTGCGTGCATGTCTGTATATGTGTGTGTGGTATGTTGGTGTGTGTGTGTGCGTGTGTGTGTGTGTGTGTGTGTGTCTATACACACCAGAATAAGAGGGCCCCACCCATGTGTCTGCCACAGTCTTTAGTCTTACGCTTCCAAACACATTCACATGCACTTGCACTTCCACATACATGCATACCCATAAACTCAAGCAACCACCAAACTACAATGGTGACATTTTCCTGAACACACACACACGCGCACACACACACACACATACACACGCACATTACTGTAAAACCCCAGAAATATGCCCTCATCTTAAAAGCATGTGTGTGCGTGTTTAGTGTGGGTGCCCCATATCCATGTGAATGGAGTCTGTTAGCAGAAGCAGTGCCATCACTCCAGCGCAGACGTCCCTGAGTCCCTCTCCCTCCGTAAGACAGGTTGCCCTCTCATCGCCCCTTCAAAAGCTCAATCCAATAAAAACACCTTCAATTCTCCTCTTTTTCTGTTCATCTCCCCCTTTTCCCTCTTCTCTCCTCTCCTCTTTTCTAACCCTGCTCCTTTCCTCCCCTCGCCCTGACCAAACACGCCCTCCCAGTCCTCATAGAGTATCTCAGCATGGGAAGAGAACAGATGATGGAGGGATGATTTCTCTCTCTCTCTTTCTTTCTCTCTCTCTGCGTGGTGTGTGGTGTGTGTGTGTGTGTTGTGTGTGTGTGTGTGTGTGTGTGGAGGGTGGGCGGGGGTTGGAGTGGATTTGGTGGTGACTCAGAGAAAGAGGAGAGTGGATTTGGGGTGACTGAGGACCACAGGAGAATAGATTTTGAGACGGGGACTGGAGAGGATGTGGTTCGTCTGTTGATGCTTTAAAGGGCTTTTTTGGAGGGGGAGAGGGTAGTTCTGGGGCTGTTTGGTTAGGCCCTCCAGAGCCAGATGCCCCTGCCCCATCATCTGCTGCCCCCTTGGCCCCCATCAAGGCAAAGCATCCACCCGGAAAACTGCCCCCCCCCCTTCCTGCCACCAGTGAGGGTAATCCCTTAGGCACACTCTCAGGGGCATTCTCCTGCTGTGGGGCCCTCTCGCACCACCTCTCTTTTCCTTTCATGCCTTTTCTTCATTCCTTTTTCTCCGCTCTCTGTGATCCTCCCCTCTCTCTCTCTCTCTCTCTCCTCTCTGGACACATCCCTGCCTTTCTCACATGCTGCTTTATTTTCTTTATTGCTTTGTGTGTAAATATTTTTTTGTATTTTTGACACATTTTAGGGAATGAGAACCCCCATACTCTCTGACTCAGACTGACTGAGATTAGGTTTTAGTGGATATAATTTTATAAACATTATGTTCATTTACTTTATCTCTTGTCTCTCTTACACACACACACACACACACACACACACACACACACTCGCACACACACACACACACACACACACACACACACACACTCACACACACCATGCACATCTTCTCCCTGAGAGGCAAAGAGCTGTGTTCCATCTGGCCCGAGACAGCTGTAGTAGTAAACACACTGACTTATGCGTGGCGACGCGGCGATGTTTGTTTGTGAGCGAGCGCTGGTCGATCCCCCTGCCTATGATCTGCATAATTGATTGTGTATGAAACCGGAGCGTGCGGTTTCTCCAGTAGTGTGTGTCAGTAACCAAAACACCCCGCTTTGTTTAGCCGGCAGCCTGCTCCTCACTCCGTAACTGTCCACCAGTCTTTTTATTGTGGTCGGGGAGAGGAATATTTATTACTTGCAAAATGAATTGTTTTGTTGTTGAGCTGTTGCCTGCTAATACACAGATTTGTAAGCCAGTGGATGTGTATGCACAACACTTGCACACTCAGAACAACAACAGCACACACACGCACACAAACACACACACACATGCACACAAATGAACAGAGCGACAGAGACAGAGAGAGAAAGCTGAATCAGACCTCGAAATAATTATTTCTTTTTTTATTTATTATTGAGTTAAACAGTGATTCATTTTATTGCTTGTCTAATTGCAGTGCAGTCACATAACAGCCTTTCAAATTTCCACTCTCCTCAGTGTGTGTGGACAGGACTGGGGGGGGGGGGGGGGGGGGGGGCTCTGGATCTAATGGGTAGTGATGGTTGAGGCCTTCTAGAATTCCTCACTAAGCTTTTGTAGCAGAGCAGTCAGAACACATATCTATTCAGTCATAATAAGGTCATAAAACTGAAACTGCTTGCAGGACAAGGCCTAGGAGTCAAGCCTAGTGTTACACTCTTTACAAACACCCCTGTACACCACACTTGAGTGTGAATTTTAAGATTCACTCCTATTTCATTTACTGAAGCTTGTTTGTATTCCTCCGGTGTCCACTGTGGCACTGTGCATTTTTACACATAAAGTTGCGGACATTAGTCTTATGGGTTTGGCATTGACCTTTGACCTTTCATCTGTCCCGCAGATCTGCCTGAGTCTGGTGCGGCTGCTGCACTTCCTGGCTCACTCGCCGCTGGGCCCTGTCACGCTGCTGGACTTCCGCCCGCGGCAGTTTGTCCTCGTGGGCGGCGAGCTGAAGGTGACGGACCTGGACGACGCCAGCGTGGAGGAGACGCCCTGCGGCGGGCCTGTCGACTGCCTCATGGAGTTTCCTGCGCGCAACTTCACCCTCCCATGCATCAGGGGGCGCTGCCAGGGGATCAATGAGAAGAGGAACCTCTACAACGCCTACAGGTGAGAGAGACAGAGATCACACACCAGTGTGCGTACTCAAGGCACCTACATGCATTGTCCCATTATACAGCATTATACACACACAACATCATAGTCAGTTCTTTGAAAGAGAGAAAGTTTAAAGTGTGTGTGTGTGTATTTGTGTGTGTTTGTGTGTGTGTGTGTATTTGTGTGTGTGTGTATGTGTGTGTGTTCTCCAGGTTTTTCTTCACCTACCTGCTCCCTCACAGTGCCCCTCCTACTCTGAGACCGCTGCTGGATAAGATAGTCAACTCAACTGGTGAGCATGTGTGCACACTAACAAACACACACACACACACCCAGGCAAACACAGACACACACACTCTCTCTCTCTCACACACACACACACACACACACACACACACACACACACACACACACACTGATCTGGCTCCTTTGGGTGGTCTGTCTGTCTCTTAGAGGCTGCAGTGTGTTTGAGTGTAGACATTTGCCAACATGGACACCTGATAGTGAAGATGTGAACTAGCAGCTAGATGTTGTCTCTGTCACCCCCCCCCCCCCCACATTGTAGAACTGTTTCCTGGAATCATGGAAGTTATCTGTTTTCTGGAGGAATTGTCATAGAGGATATATGTTACTGTAAGATCTGACGCTGTCAGCGTCGTGCAGGGTTTTAGAGATCTGTCTCCTTCTTCACATTTCTCTGTCTCATATGGGTGATGGTGTGATGAGGAGAAGGCATATTGCTGTCAGCGTGGCACTGGCTGTTTGAGACCTGGTTGGCCGAGGCAAAGGAGGGGCTTCACAGCTTGTCCTATCAGCATCAAGCTCTCCATGCAAGCTCATTGCTGATTGGCTACTGCTGATGTGGCTGCCTCAGACATTGCCTGTCATCCAAGCGTGGCTGTGTTATGTCTCTGGCAATCTTTGCTACAGATTTAGATTTGCCCATCTCTTTCTTACTTTACTGATCTGGCTCCTTTGGCTAGTTTGAGGGTGGTCCGTCTGTCTCTTAGGCTGCAGTGTGCTCGAAGACAGACTTTTGTTCCATGTGGACTCTGTTGAAATTCAATCAACCAATTTAGCCAGTGAGATACTAGCCACATAATCTGCTAAACAATCTTGTCCTGTTAGTCAGTTCGTAGCCAATTCAAAATGAACTTTTCCCCTACTCAGATATATACTTATTTAGTAATCAGTTCATTTGCATTTGATAGTTGATAGTTGTATATATGGGTATGTGTACTGTGTGCTTTGTTCTTATTGGTGCATATGAAATGTGTATGTCTGTGTGTGTGTGTTTGTGTGTGTGTACATGAAGTAAAATTGTGTGTGTATTATTTTTGTCTCAGGGGAACTGGTGTGGGGTATAGATGAGACTCAGGTTCATCTAGAGAAGGTGCTTCATCTCTACAAAAATGGACTTTACCTGCACAATACCTCAGTGACACCCACGTCTGGTGAGTACATTAAAGAGGCATCAAAGAGCTTTTGTCCAAAACTAGTGTATAGCAAATTACATTCAGGGCAACAACAGGACAACAGACACAATTTCGTAAGATTCCTGCTCTAAGGTGAACTCAGAAAATGAAATACACAGTCGTAAATAGCAACTTAACAACTAACCAAACCACCTTTAAAAGGAGAGGTGCTGATAAGGATTTGCTATTTGACATTCATGAACATGATTGAATGCTAACATTGGAGTGAGGCCCAGTCAGAGGACAGCTTCATACCCACTACCTCCCACCCCCAACCTCCCCTGCCAACCAGGCGTCCCTCAGAGCTCACACCCCCTTCCCTAGTCCACACTGGCCCCTACTAGCTGTTGTCTCAGCCCGCTGGCTCGGCTGGGTTATGTAAGGAGCCCCCCTCTTTTCCCATGCACCAATGCACCTCTGATGAATGACCACCACCCCCATCCCCCTGCCACACACACACACACACATACTCTCACACACAGTGTTTCAATAACATTATAAAGTGATTAGAGATGGAATGGCATTCCACTCACATTCAAGCCTTTTGCCTTACATCAGCTATCAAATACACACACACACACGCACACACACACACACACACTTGACATCCCCCAGACTGCTGTTATCAGCAGTGGATTGTATGCAGTTCAGATGGTCTGACCTATGCAACGATGGAGCAGGAATTATGGCCGTATATGGCCCAAAAGTATAACAGTGTGTCGTGTGTGTGTGTGTGTGTGTGTATGTGTCTGTGTGTGTGTGTGTGTATGAGTGTGTGTTTGAGAGAGAGGTGGGGGGAGGAAGGGGGAATGGAGCACAGGACAAATGAAATGGGATTAAACTGATTATAATTTATATAACCAAGTGAGGGGGTGATTTGCGTGTGAGCATGTGTTTGTGTGTGTGTGTGTGTGTGTGTGTGTGTGTGTGCCTGTCTGGACAGTGATGGTGATAGCAATCCCTTATTTGGTGCAAGACAGTAAGTGAGAGAGAGAAAAGTGTTCCTTCACTCTGAGTCTCTCAGCAGTATCTCTGCTACTGAGTTGTGTCATTCTTCCTGTCTTTCTTTACTAGTTTTCTTCTCTTGTCATTCTTTCTTGTTTTTTTTCTTGTTTTGTCTTTCCTGAGTTTCAAAATACTTTTATCTTCCTTTGATAATGGTGTTTTTACTGGTTCAGATTTTACCTAATTTTGCTATTTATTCTGTCTTTGTCTGACTTTCTCTCTCCCTCCCTCTCTCCCCTCTTTTCCTCTGTAGTATTCTTTCTCTCCATGCCTGGCTCTCTTTATCCCTCGCTCTGCTCCAGTGCTAGTCTGTAGCAGCAGACACAGATGCTCACTGACAGATGTGTGGGGCTTCAGCCTCTGCACTGTATTTGCTCTGGTACGCATTGAATCCTGGGTTGCCAGATGTGCACCAGACCTGGGCCACAGTCAGAGAGACTGGGCATCTGAAAGACTCATGTCTGTGAATGGTTGACTCTTTCCTTTCCACCTCTCTCAGCAAAACTGAGCTTGTATACATATTATACAAGTCTAACTACTTATTATGTCAACTAAACACATTTGATTATAGTGTTTAGCTAGTTTAACAATCGATATGAGGGATGATTTTGTGTCATTTTCTGATTTGGAATGTTATGTTAAGCTTTAAATGTTCTCATATTAAAGGTAAACATAGGCAGAGATTACTGGAGGTCCTGATTGCATGAGACATTAGGACAGAGACAGATGTGAACCAGGTCCAGATGAGAACCAGGTCCATCCTGATGTGGCTCTGAGTTGCTCTCAGGGCCTGATCTGAAGAGGTTGCTGTGGAGGTCAGTGTAATTAGCTGAGTGGTCTTTGTTTATGTTAGCGTCATTAGCGGAGTGCTTTCTGTTATCAGTGCTAGGCTGAGGGGTTTTGTGCGGCTGGTAGGCTACTGACTGAGTGCTCTGTGTTTGTGTAACTTGCACTAGCTTGAGTGGTCACAGTTTGCTGCATTAGGGCAAGTGCTTACACACAGATAGCAGTTGATTCACGAAATCATCAGCAGGCAAGGGTCAGATCCGGGCCAGAGAAGGCTATTCTTTGAGCTGTGTTTGGGTTAGCTGCATTAGCGGCATTAGCTCAAGTGGCCTCCATTAGCAGATTTAGCCAACTTGCTTTCTCCTATGGAATGTGCACTTGAATTGGTGTTAACAGCGCTAACTGAGTGGTCTTTGTTTGAGTTAGCCTTACTAGCACAAGTGGGCAGTGTTAGCATTATTAACTGAGTGAACTGTGTTTCTGGCATCTCCTCAGTGCTTTGTGTTATTGTTTACCACATGAACATTAGTGGACAGAGCTAGCAACATTTGTGTATTTCCCCGGACTACCAACATGGACACTTTGGCTTGTGTTCATGATGGGCCCATGTCACAGCAGCCATTTTTCCAAGAAGAGGCAGGGTAAGCGCAGGTATTATTAATGAAAGCCAGTAAGATTTTGATTTGGTGTAGCAGAATCAGTTCCTTATTAGATGTCATTAATAACACCTGCACTTACCTTGCCACATGGCTGCTGTGAAATAGGCCATTTTTCATGTGGAACGTAGCTATGTTCACATCATGTTGTTCAGAGTCAGTGAAATATTCTCTGAGCTCTTCCAGCTAGCCTTTACTTTCTCTCTTTCTCTTTTTCATCTAACACCAGCTCTCTCTGTCTCCTTCTTTTTTTTTTCTTTCTTTCTGTCTTTCACACATATGAGCTGTATGTCTTCCTCTCTGTGTCTCCTCACTTCAGACCCTACAAAGCCATTCCAACTGAGTAGGCCTGTTTTAGGTGAGCAGTCCACAAAAGTGTGCACCTCATAAAAAAGTAATTACTGTTGTAAAGCACAATAGCTGCTGTAATTTAGCCTACTGCTGCTAGGTCCTCCACTGTCCTCTGTCCCAAGGAGTGATATATTTGGTGTGTGTCTGTGTGTCTGTGTGTTTGTGTGTGTGCAGAGAGGATGGGAAGGAGGTGCTCAGCCATTCATGCTCCACTGGTAGTGAGGCTTGTGGCGCAACGGATGTGTGTGTGTGTCTGTGTGTGTGTGTGTGTGTGTGTGTGTGTGTGTGTGTGTGTTCTCTGTTGCGCATTCCCCCTTACTCTCCCCACCCACGTCATCAGGCCCATTGTCACCATTCTGTGAAGCTGAACGAGATGACTCTCTCAGCTGCCAGCTCCTTCTCAGGCACACTCACAGCCATAGACACTTTGTTTTCCTGTTCCGTCTGAACTAACACAGGCACCCCAGTCTACAAGCCCAGAACACAGCACTATATCAAAGGCTTTGTTATGGCAGGAGAAAGAGTAGTGACACATTCAAAAACTATGTTAAGCTTTCTTACATTATACAAATTGTAAACACCCACTCATGCCATGTTCAATAGCACATGAATGTATACTTTTTATGGTTCTCTCTCTGTTTTCTCTCTCTCTCTGTCCTTCACACACACACACACACACACACACACACACACCACTATATATTCCACATTGCTGCACTCTACCCTGCTCCACCCATCCCTCCAAACTCTCTTTTCCGAAGTATCTCATCTGCATACGCAGGCAGAGCCTTGATTGGAGCTCCCCAGAGCAAAGCAAACAATTTGCTGATTCTCAAGTACGTGTGGTTGACCGCCACACTGGGCCCGCTGCCCCAGCAATCAGTGGCACTCGCAGCGGCACGCATCAAACCCTCTAGATTAGCATGAGAAAGAGCCCGGTCCCCAGTGGCATCCTCGCTGCCAAGCAGGCGCTGAGCAGCCGAGCTGCTAGAGATGGCTCACATACACACACACACACACACACACACACACATGCACCCACAACCACACCACACACACACACACACACTTACACTTACATCCACTCACTCACACACACACACACACACACACATACATGCACACCCACAACCACACCCACACACACACACACACACACACACACACACTTACACTTACATCCACTCACTCACACACACACACACACACAAACCCACATACACACACACACACACACTTACACTTACATCCACTCACTCACACACACACACACACACACACACACACACTAAAGGAATGAGTGGCAGCTAGTAGCAATATTGTAGGTGAAGTGCTTTGTAAGGAGACATACCAAAGCTTGGGATGGCTAAGGCACCTGGTCCTGTTTGTTTGAGCTTTCATTCTCCGTCTCTCACTCGTCCTCCACTGGCCGCCTGAATTCTGTTTTAGCAGGAAGACTCCATTCATCCTCATTTTGTACACGTTGTTATTCCTGCTAATAGTATTCAGTCACTGTTTTCTTTAAGGAGCTTTTCATACAGTGAACCCAATTAAATCTAATTGTACATCTTGGAACAACATTACAAGAAGCACATTGTCCAAATGCACTAATTAGCAATTGTGTACAAAGAAGCACAAGCTACTTAAAACATAATTGAGTGCTCTGCATTCATTCTGGCTTTGGGAAAGTTGAGCCAGCTTCAGTACGTAAGTTGTAGTGAAATCACTAGGGCCATACACATTGCACACATTGTATTCACAAGTTCATTCTGTGCATATTTGAAAGAACAAACCACTCAGTGATAATTTAAGCACCCCAATGAATGCCTATTCAGATGTCTTCATAAGGACAGACTTGACAAATGCAATTCAGCCCTATAGGCCATGCATTTGAATGTATTTTCTTTTCTATTTATATAGCAACTGTTTATATTGAAACATTTCTTGGCTGTTGCTGTGGAAACCCCCCCCGACCAGGGCCCATGTTTATATGCAAGGCCATCAGTCATTTTTAGGAGTTATTCAGAAGGCAGGCGCTAGGCTTCCAAAACCAGCGGAGAATGTCAACCCAGGCAGCTCAAGATGAGAACCAGACCTCTGTGTCTTTATTGGGGCAATAGGCAGATGATTCGATGCAGCGTACCACTATTAAAACTTGGCTCTGGGCGCCGATAGTTTGATGCAAGCGCTGGCTCAGGGACAGGCATTTTTGACATTGTTAACGTTACCCCTCATTTCTTTCTGATTCGTCCATTGTTCGGTTATTTTCGATGTCATGCCGCCCTTGCGTTTTTTTGAAAAACGACTCTGCCAAGGCGCTGACCCTGAGGCTTGCCATTCAATTTCATTAACTTAATCGCCATGGCGAATATGGTTGCGCTGCCAAAGTGTGTGTGTGTGTTGTGTGCTGTGGTTCGAAAGCCTCTGGAAACATCTTTTACAGCCTTAAGTGAGCAATGTCATCCTACTGCTACTGACAGAATTCCAAATATCTCATTTTATTACTAATCCGCAGTGCACACTTTGTCAGTTCCAGAGCGGAAAAAATGATATTTGAATCCAGCAGTATATTAAAACCTTGAACAGAAATAACAAGACTGTGATTAATGTTTGACAATTTACATCCATTGTGAGACCCTTCATGTAAGCTGTCGCTAACAGAAGATTAGCTGACAACTCAATTGTGGCTTCCAGGGCCCTTTATGGGCCAAATGCCATTGTGCCTGTGCTGGTCCGGTGGCCCTCTCATTCAGGGGTAAGGATGGGCCAGACGGAGTGGTGACAGCGTCAGAAAGAGGGAGAGAAAGGGGGAGGCCCTGGGACAAGTGCCTGTGAAAGGGGAGAGGTTGTGTGCCTGAATGCCGGAGGAGGGGGATTGTTAGTTTAGCGCTCTTTGAATGAGTCCGGGGTCCTCTGCTTAAGAGACCTTCACAGCTGCTCACGTCTCCTTCTTTTGCCTTTATGTCTTCTCTCTTTCGCTCTCTCGTTCCGTCTGTCTTTCGCTCTTGCTCTCTCTTTCCCTCGCTCTCACCCGCTCACTTTCTTTGTTTGCATGTGTCTTTGGCGGCTCGTACTACGTAGCAAGGGAATGCATTGTCATACACTGAGAGGATAAGTGGCTTCAGTAGTGCAGTAGCGTGAAGAAGAGTGTGTGTGTGTGTGTGTGTGTGTGTGTGTGTGTGTGTGTGTGTGTGTGTGTGTGTGTGTGTGTGTGTGTGTGTGCCTAAGGGGATGAGCAGAGCTTCAATGCAGCCCCACATTAAGACTGGACAGGAATCCCCATCTCTGAGTTCTTTATCATATATGTCACGCGGTATCACACACTCACTCTCTCTCTCTGGCCTTTGTGTCCTATAGAGTATAAGCGCCTGGCGGAGACCTCCATCTCAGGGGAGAACTACCGCTGCTGGCCGTCCTATCAGCACGACGGATGCACGCTGTCCGTCTTCTCTCTCCGCGAGGCCATTGGTATCTGTGAAAGCCACGCCCAGTGCCAGGCCTTCATCTTGACCAATCAGAGCACATGGACAGGTGAGAGAACTCATCACTCTGTCTCTGTGTTTTCATATCTGTGTTGAATCTTGTTTGTATGTCACCAGAACTCTGTGTGTGTGTGTGTGTGTGTGTGTGTGTGTGTGTGTGGGTTGTGTATTGCGTGGGGTTGTGAAGTGAAGGCACCTCTGTGAATGTGTGCAATGTGAATTAAACACAGCGTCCGCTGTCTTATGTGTGCAGTGAAGCATATGCAGCATGTGGAAGTATGAGTGGAGCCATGCATGAAGTGGGCTTGCACGTGTGTGTGTTTGTGTGTGCGTGTGTGTGTGTGCGTGTGTGTGTGTGTGCGTGTGTGCTTTAGTGGTGAAGAACGCAGTGTTGACAGACATCTCCCTGATGAAACAGAGGCTGGGTTGTGTTGACCATCTCTTCCCTGAGCTTGTCTCTCATCACTCCCTCTCCCTTGCCCCCCTCACACACACACACACACACACACACACACACACACACACTCCGAGGGACAGATATATGCACATTATAGAGTGCAGATATAGCAACTTCACTAGTCTGCAGTAAGCATGCGGCATCCATGCTTTTTCATTTAACGCTGAAAGTAAACTCGCAGCTGATCATGTGATCAACGCATGTCACTGTATTCTCGCTATAATTTGCGGCCCTTGGAACTGAACCCTCTTATTCAATCAGGAGTGGAGTTGAAAGTTGCCAAGCAACCAGCTGACAATAGAAGTAAGCTCAAGCAGCCAGGAAATGACTACAAATGCTAGATGTCATCAAACAAAGAGATAATTCAGGGTGGTAATTCTATGCTATTGAAAATAAATACTTGAAGTCTCTGTGCAGCAAACACATTCAACAGTGATGAGGCAGGGAAGAGGATAAGAGGAAAGGCTAAGGGAACTTTGCAACAAAATTAGATCTAAAACAGGCGCCAACACGCTATGAGTAGAACTGCACGAGAGAGAGAGAGAGAGGGAGAGAGAGAGGGAGAGAGAGAGAGAGAGGGAGAGAGAGAGAGAGAGAGTTGGTCAAATGTGCATGAGCACACACACATATACACATGCATACACACACACACACACACACGCACACACACACATGCACACACACACAGGCACACACTTCATTAAAGTGCTGTCTGAAAGAGTCCCATCAGCAGGGCAATCGCTAATCTTTATTGAAGCTGGTCTAGACCCAGACCAGTCTCACATTCCTCCCCTCCCTTCCTCTCTCTCCTCTCCTTTCCTTTCTTTCTCCTCATCTCTCTCTCTGTCCCTCTCTCTCATCTCTCTCTCCTTTCTGGCCTCTCCTTCATCCTGCTCTGTCGCTCCCCTCCTCCGCTCTTGGCACAGGGCTCTGCTCACTGTTTTCCTTTGGTCTTGGAGCCAGAGTGAGAGGAGCATTAATATGAGAGCAATCATAAAGCAATTAAAGTGTAATAAAAGAAAACACCCCCCCACCCCCCCCCAAGCCTCCCTCCCCCATCCCCCCCCCCAAGCCTCCCCCACCTGCCCCTGCTCCTCTTGCAGGACATTCAGCATGCTTAAGGAGTGGGGCACAGGCCTGCTCATACACGCACAATCACTGGATATTCAGCCCTTAAATAAAATACACTCACACACATACAGCAAAGATATGAAATATGTAGATTGACAGACAATGATGCAGTCAAACACACACACACACACACACAGCAAAGATATGAAATATGTAGATTGACAGACAATGATGCAGTCAAACACACACACGCACACACACTCAAACACACACAAACACACACAGCAAAGATATGAAGTATGTAGATTGATAGACAATGATGCAGTTAAACACACACGCTCACACACAAACTAATACAGACACACACACACACACACACACAGACACACACTTGAAGAGAGACAACACACCGAGACTAAAAGGCTCATCTTCTTGTTTTGTCTTGTGCAGGTCACCAGCTTGTTCAGTTCAAAACGGGCAGCAGCCATACAAACCCCAGCAAAGGCCGTGTCACCTATGTGAGGATGGGCAGCTGAAAGGAGCCGACAAGAACATGACGACAAACACAACAAAAGAGAGAGAGAGAGAGATGGAGAGAGAGATGGAGAGAGAAGCCCAAGGAGGTGGTAAAAGACAGGGACAAGACAAGAGGCTCGTGGCACACCTCGTCCCACTTGTCTTCCTCCTCAGGGGCATGCTGGGAGAACTCAGCCACATGGAGTGAGGAGTGAGGAGCAGGACTATGGGCTCCATGGCTAAGCCTACGAGGCCATAGCAGAGCAGCCGTCGGAGTGGACTGGGGAGCAGGACACTCGTTTGGTCTCCATTTGGAGCCAAGGTGCCCTCATCAAAGCCTTGGGCAAGAACAGGTTGAGTGTATGTATGGATCTGTTTGGATTGGTTTTATAATGACGTAAGCTTGAATGTGTGTATGCATGTTTGTGTGTTTATCTGTGTGTATGTATGTGTGTGTGTGTGTGTATATGTTGATCCTGCATTCCAAACCCCCCTGACAAAACATTTTGCAATTTGAGGAGGATTCAGGCTACATGTTGGAGGAAGTTGCCATCTCTCTCTCTCTCTCTCTCTCTCTCTCTCTCTGTTTCTGTCTCTCTATTCTCTCTATTCTATCCAAAATTTCTCAGGTCATTTTGGTGCTAACAGCAAAACAAAGCTAATGATTCTATGAATCAGCTCTTTCTATCTTTTTTCTATCTTTCTTTCTTTGTTTTTTGCTCTCTCTCTTTCCTAGCATTCCTGCGCCCCTCCTCACCAAGTCCTGTGATTTGTCTCTTATCAGCAGCACTTTTTAAGATAAAAAACAGGGTTCCGTTTGTTTTAGCAGTGCTTTTTAAGAAAAACACTGTTTCAAAACATTTTTGAAAATGTATTTATTCAAATAATTTCTTAGAGAATCTGAAGCATGAAGAACTCCAAAGTTCAGACATAAAAGTGAATATTTGCAAAAAAAACCAAATGTGTGAAATAAGGTGGACTAGAGATTGTATTTCTTTGGTTTATTTGTTGTCTGTAAAAGTGGTTGTCCGTTGACCAAATTTGAGAAGGTTAGGGCTCTTACGATGAGTCTCATCATACAGGTATACTTCAAGCCTTCCAGGTGATTTGTGTAAATGAAGTCTTTTTTGTTAAGGAAAAGTTAACATTGAAAGGACAGGGTATTCACAGACTGAGCCTAGCATCACCTCAGACAGAGAATGTGTTTCTGTGGGAGCTAAAAATGACTCCTTAAATTCATTCATTCAGTCATTGTGTCCAGTGTGTTAATGTGTTTAGCATGGAGGAGACAGAGTTGTAGACAGGTCAGGAGGAGGTCATTATACTGCTTGGTTCAAAGGGTTAACAGGCCCAGAACCTCCCTCACCATATAATTAGATGGTAGCCTCCTTAATGTGTCTTGTAGTAGATAGTAAACTCTGTCTGATTTATGTAGGAGAACCAGTAACCCATTGCATTTGGAACTGCAGATACAACTAGTAACTAACAACAAGTAAACTGGGAAAGAAAAAAATCAGAAGAAAAAAATATTCATCATGCTGGAAATTAATTTTGAAACTGAGACAGCTGATTGAACCACCCTAGTCAAAGAGAACCAGTAGAATGCATTACATTAGTCTGACAGAATCCTATAAGTTAACATGGCAGCACAGAGAAACAGGCAAAGCTTCCACTGAATTCAGTGCTCACTGGTTTGGTACAGTGAACATTCCAGATGATCAACTGTCAGAGAGGGCTGATTCCCATGGCCTGATGGGTAATAATGATTAACCAGGAAGTCACCCGGCTCAGTGACTCTCCCTGTTTCCCAAGGAAATGACACCGCTTTCAGTGAAAGCAAACAAAAAAGAGAAAGAACAAACGAATGATGTGGAAGAGAAAATAAAATTAAAATTAAAAACATTGTTTCCTATCTTGAATGTGAACATGTTGTATATAATCTTGATCATGAGATTCATATTTTTTATATTGAAATTAAAATTAAAGTGAAAAAAATGAATGTGTTGTGTGTTGTCTTAGTTAGATTTCTTATTGTTTACAGAAACAAACTACATGTATATGTCTTATGTCCTATGAGGATTAAATACACCCAAACATTTTCAGAGACATTTATTCTACACTTAAATACACATGCATAGCCACAAGTCATGAGTCATACTACACTACAGACACACCTACATGCATGCAGTCTGTCACACAAATACACATAGGCACACACACACACAAAGACAGACAAAAAGAAAGCAGAGAGAAGACTTGTTTGAACAAATATCGCTATTATGGAGAGATATGTTGTTTAAACACAAACCACCATAAAAGTCCCGATCCCATCTGAAAGTACTCCAGCACTGATACAACACAAACAAAAGGGTCAGAAAGACTTGAACAGAGACAGGGATGTGTTAGGGAGAAAATATATGAAA
Organism: Tenualosa ilisha; assembly: GCA_015244755.2. Taxonomy (NCBI): domain Eukaryota; kingdom Metazoa; phylum Chordata; class Actinopteri; order Clupeiformes; family Clupeidae; genus Tenualosa; species Tenualosa ilisha. The sequence continues at coordinate 2,962,039 of PYXC01000133.1, read as the reverse complement.
AAGAGAACATCAGTGTGTGTGTATGTGTGTGTGTGTGTGTATGTGTGTGCGTATGTGTGTGTGTCTGTGTGTGTGTGTGAGTGTGGCAGAGAAGGAGAGTAAGAGAGGTGAAAGCTGGAGAAAGTGAGAGGCAGTATATGAGAAGTGAGAAGAAGAGGGGGAGGGAGTTTCGAAATAAAGAGTGAGTGAGAGAGAGAGAAAGGCAGAGAGAGTGTGGCCTCTGTCTCCTTTTGCCTGGTTGCCCCAAACGTTAAGCAGCATGACCTTTGCCCACTGACCTGTTGACCCCTAACTGGTCAGTAGAATGACTGAGGCGTCTGTTGAACAGCACTATATGTGTGGGGGAGCTGAGTGTAACTGTGTGAATGTATGTGCGTGCGTGTGTGTGTGTGTGTGTGTGTGTGTGTGTGTGTGTGTGTCTGAGGGAGAGACAAAGGGAAGAACATTACTAGAACTCAGTCTCCATTATGTGTTAAAGGAACTTCGACAAAGAGAGAGGTTGTCAGACTTCAGGGCACTCACACACACACGCACACACACACACACACACACACACAAACACGCAGACCAAGTTTGTGTATACACACTTTTTTCCTGCTGTTTCCTGTTCAGGGACTGAGACTATGGTCAAATAAACAGCCGTCTACCATGGGAAGGTTCAGGATAGAAAGAGAGACAAAGAAAGAAAAGAAGAAGGAAAACCCTGAGAGAAAGAGAGACATAATTAGAAGAGTATTTCGAACTCCGTACTGATCTACAGACAATACACACTACAGAGATATCTGGATATTACATGAGGATATTTACAGTAATGGACATGGTCATTTTAATGCATTGAGCTTTTTTGTTATTCTGAAAGTTTCAGGGAATTCTTAAGTCATTCAGTACACACACTTTTTTACTGCCAGAAATAATACAGCTTAGAAGGGTCCCTCAGAATTTTTTTTTTTTTCAAACATTTTTCAAACATTTTTATTTTCAAACATTTTTATTTTTAAACATTTTTAGTGCTGTTAGAAAATTACACAAAAATTGTAATTATGAATTTTCATACTGGCTCCACAAAGTATGATGTTGTTTGCCTTAGATGGGGGATATACAGACACACTGCAGGGTTGTCCAGTTCATGGGCTGGGTTAGCTGTGTTTTTGTGTGTGTGTGTGTGTGTGTGTGTGTGTGTTTTTGTGTGAGTGATCTCTTGGTCTGGGGCTGCTGTTTGTCGTCTCACACACTCTTGTACCTCCAGCTGTAGCCCACACGCCATCTGAGCCCCGTCCCCATCCATTGCGTGCAGTCTCTCACCCAAACGCCACGCATGAGGCTAACTTTGGGTCCCTCTCACCACCACCAACCCCCGCACCTTTGTAATGTCATAACCTGTTTTTAGGTTAGAGATCTAGTAGGGACATTTCAAAGAGTGTGTTTGTGTGTATGTGTGTGTGTATAAGGGGGGAGGGGGTGATGGGGAGTAGGAACATTGAAGTGAGGCTTTAAGCAGTTTGTCTGGCTCTGATTAGCAGATCTAAACCTCTGTGAAGAGTTAGCACACACACACACTCTTCCCAGACCCTGAGGCTGTACCCCAGGAAAAGGCCCTAATCCCCCAGGCCAATAAAATGCAGATGCTACCCCTTCCACAAGAGATTCCCTTTCTTTCTCTCCCTCAAATCTATCTCTTCTATATTTCATTCATTCTTCCATGTTTCTACCGATCTATCTACCTATACCTATTTCCTTAACTGTTTGATGACTTCTTGAGACCGTATAACAGCTTTGAAAAGTAGACAGTTTGAATTCTGTGCAGTGACAGTCACAAAAAAATCAAAGATCACCTTTCTCAAATGAAATAAAATTAAAGTAAAATACTGAGTCTTCTTCTTGTGCTTGTAGGAAGGGAAGTATACTCTGAAACACAGCCACTACACCCCATCGACCCCCCCCCCACCCCGTCCGCTTTGGTCCTCCTTTCTTCTCCTCTCTTCTATATGCTAATGGTCTGGATTAGCACTTAGCATGGGAGTTTCTGGGAAGACTATAAAAACAGTAACAGGCCCCCCTTTGGATCTGACCAGATCCCACTCTCCCTCTACTATGCTGCCATCCTAAAGGGGCCCCCTCTTTCGTTCCTACTCCCCCCCCCCTCTTTCTATCCATCTCAGGGGTTTCTCTTGTCATCAGTCAAACTCCAGCCTGCTCCAATGCGGGCACCACAACCAGGGTCTGCCTCGCCTCAACCAATCAACACCTGCTCCCGGATGACTAAATCTACCAGGTTTTATCTGCTGAGGCAGACCACTAAGACCAAACCCATCTGCCTGACCAGTGGGAGGACAAGTGGAGGGTCAGGTGACCTCCCATCTGCCAATGAGAGAGCATGTGATTCTTGCATGTTGGGTCTATCTTGTCTGACTTGTCTAACTGAGTGGCAATACTCTGTTCTCAACAGAAGATAGTCCTCCCGGAATACTTACAATATGTTTACGTGCTCGGGTAAGAGGGTGAAATCTATATACAGCAACAGTTAAGCCTTACGAATGATTATGCTGTGTGTGTGTGTGTGTACCAGTATATTTTTGTGATGTTTCTTAGAAACTGAGAAGACAGCGTCTTAACAACAAATTATCTGCACCTCCAGAAAGAGAGTCAAACTGCATCTCCACATGGCTTAATGATGCACACACACACACACACACACACACACACATCTGTCTCTCTCCCTCCCCAACACTAATCTCTTGAATGACAACCATGACGGATGTTTGAGATGTAATGTATGTTATGCCTGATCAACAGCAAGCAGACAGTTCCCAAGGGATACAGTGTGTGTGTGTGTGTTTGTGTGTGTAAGTGTGAGTGTGTATGTGTGTTTTGGCAGTGTTATCATGTTAACGGATACACTGGATATGGTTATTACCGGCATGTCAACAAGTGGAGATGTACTACAACAAGTGTGCACTGAGCGGATGTCTCAGACACCATATCTCAATGTTTCTCAATCTGCTCACTATTTTACACATACCTTAGATATTGTGAGGTATCCAACATAATAATTATGCCTGTCCTCATATCAGCACTCTGACATATTTAGAAAGCAACTGGGAAAAATGTATTAACAGAAAAGACTAGAAAGTAAGAACTGATAAACATTCACAGTTTAATGCTAAAACAGAAGATTTCTTACCCAAGATTTCTTACCCTTTGTGAGCCAAAACATTAAGGGAGGGTGAATTTAACAGTATAATATTAAAAACAGTCGCCAAATAGAGTTGGCGAGCTGGTACCATACTTTAGTATGCGGCGAATTAGCATTTTCAAGGTTCCGGCTCCCAAGGAAAAAGTCTGGTTAATTAACCGTGAGAGGCCTCTGCATTCATTGACCATCAATAAAAACTCCATGTTTAACGTGTCTGTGTGGTCTTCAGACCTATTATATCTCAGACATTTGACTGTTGCCATGCCTTTTCTATTAGGAATCCAGACAATCGTTCCAGGTCTCTTTGCTAGTGCGTCACCACAGCAACAGATGCTAACTATAGTTAGCTTTACATTTGATAATCACAGAGTTAACTTTGGTTGACATATTGATTATAGTTTGAGTTTGATCACTATATCATGTAGATTAGTGTGAACAGTCAGACGATGACTGTAGCAAGGGGTTACATGAAAACGAGGTAAGTAAGTTATTCAGTAACCATGGATACCTATCTTGAGTCCAGCTTGCCACTTTAGTTTTAGCTTTCTGGTAGCAACATTGTGATTTTGACAAAACAAACCTAACATTTTCTTTAAAAACTGAATTACATATGTATTTTAACGTAGCCGACCGAATGGCAAGGTCATCTACTCATGTTCTGTTACTCACACCTTATTTGCGCCATTTTTCCAATATGGATTTTCACGTTATGAACCAGGGGGTGTTAAATGCCAACATGGTTAAATGACAACAGGTTTACGTGTTCTTACAAACTCTATGTAGACCATGTTAACTTGTGAGTCAAAAAGTTACCTCAACTTCAATGTAATTCAGGTTAGGTTACCCTGACAGTTTCTTTCTTTTTACACTTTGTATGTTGGGGTTATTTTCGATTTAAATTCTGCAATTTTGCACTGGTAGGGCTGCATCAGAGCAGCTGGTGAGAATGAATGTCATGCTGTCTCTGAGTTTATATCCAGTGCCCGTGAGAAGTAGTGCAGTGCTGTCTTAATTTGAGCATGGATGGGGAAGCGGCCGGGCCGCCAGTAATTATGATGTTGCAACGCTTGCCCAGATGTTCCGGAGGGTTGTGGAGAGGCTGCAAGTGTAGCCTGGGCCGAGACTATTTACACAACGTTCTATTTCCAGCCCCCACAGCAGAGGTGAAGGCCTCCCTCCTGTGTCCCCACATGACCCCAGTGTGTATGGGATTGGGTCTGCTCACTGCATGCTGTCCACCAGAGCACGTCCAGGGAGGGGGATTAGAGGCTTAAAGACATTCAGACAAGCATCCCCACAAAAAAATGTATTACCACACAGGAACATGGAATGCAATCAAGGAAAGACACTCTGCATACACCACAAACACTTTATGCGCAAAGACAGACACACACACACACACACACAAATACGTATAGCACTGAAATATGTTAATCATATAAAAATGTCAAATGTCAAGGAGCACATCGCACACAGAAAATATAAACAATGTGTATATTACCAAATATTCATACATTATCTGGCACTGACTCATGTAATGTTCCTCAGTGGGCATTGGTAGATAACTTTAATGCAACTCGGGACTAAAGCAGTGCCATGGTGCACCAGTCTTCCTCAGTGGTGGTGGAAGAAAGCATCCCTGTGGCTTCTGTGGTAGTGTACTGCAGTGCTGGACAATATCATTACCTGGGTTGTGTTCCAGCAGACTGTGTTATTATGGTTGTGTGTTCCAGTGAGAGTGTGTGTGTGTGCGTGCCTGTGTGTGTGTGTGTGTTGTGTTGTGTGTGTGTGTGCCTGTGTGTGTGTGTGTGTGTGTGTGTATGTATGTATGTGTGCATGTATGTGAGGAATAGCCTGAGTCAGGGGCAGTGCTGGTGCTGGAGAGGGCCCAGGGGCCGGGGAGAGGTCACTTCGTCTGGGGCTCAGATTGGGGGTGGGGGGCAGGCCGGAGCCGCTGAGGAGACAGAGCAGGGCCCAGAGCCAGAGCTTCCAGAGAGGAAGAACAGACACAAGAGGGATGGGGGGAGGAATGGGGAAGGAATGCTGATAGAGTGGACATCTCACTGTGCAGAAGGAGGGAGGGAGAGAGTGAAAGAGGGGGGGAGAGTGAGGAAACAAAAGAAGGGAAAAGAGAGATGGAATGAAGAGGGAGAGAGGCAGTGAGATATGAGTAGAAACACCAGCAAAAGAGCATGTAGAGAAGGTCAGAGAGGGAGAGAGAGAGAGAGAGAGAGAGAGGGAGAGTGGAGGGGAGAGATAGGAATGTAACTATTTACTATTGTGAAAAGATGGGGAAAGAAAGATCAGAACTGATTCCTGATGTTCAAGAGAGGATACAAACGCAGGCACTCATGATGACACAGGAGGAGTATGTGACTAACCAGCCAAACACAGACAAGTCCTCTCAGATTCACAAAGCAGGCCGATCGAGACCACTGCAAGGCTACATAAGGCTACATATTTATCGATGACAAGATGGTTTAGCAATCCAATGTGCAAACCCTTCAATAGATCCTGGATTTTATTCAAGTCAGCCAGGAAAAGAAGATGACTGGAATCGTAGTGACACTCATAAAACTGTCAACCTAAAAGGACCCTGGAACATCTAAACATGCCTTCTGGACATGACCCATCCAATGGTGAGGTTAACAGTCGTCTGGCCAAAGTCTCAAGGGAGTCTGTGCAAAGCCGTGCCTGTAATTATTTAACAGTTGTGAAATGATTGTACAGACCAGCTGCAGTCCAGCCCAGATATGCCAGTCTTTTGGACTACTGGGAGATAGCAAATCTTTCCATGATCTAAACAAGAGATCAGAGTTGCTTCAAACTGAGCAAGAGACACCACATGAAAGAGACAGAGCAAAAATAGAACTGACTATGAGTAGCACTTTATTATGGGGTTTATATGATGAAAAATGTAATTCCACACACAGTGAGGGGTCAGGAAGATGAATAGATAAAGAATAAGACATTAGTTTATACGAATGTAAACAGCAGTCTGATGTATTGCTTCAACTGTTGCTACTTTGATGTAAAGCCATGTTGATAGAGAGATGGAGAGATAGATCGATAGAGAGAAACAGAGGGTGGTGGAGTGTGGAGGGTGGGAAGCGGCACCCTCTTCAGTCATCGCTGAGGCTTGTGCCCAAGAGGCGCCAGGCGAGCGGCGTGCCAATGATGGCGTGACGCGAGGCAGGGAGGGAGATGGTGGGAGCAGGAGGGGGAGGAGAAGAGGGGAGAGTGGTGGCACACGTCCCACCACTCTCTCTCTCTCTCTCTTTCTTTCTGTTTCTCTCTCTCACTCACTCACTCTCACACCCTCTTACAAATGCAGGGGTCATCTAGGGGGCAGCTGGCAAACTCACAGTGCCTTGTGACTCCCTCCTCCGTGTGTGTGTGTGTGTGTGTGTGTGTGTGTGTGTGTGTGTGTGTGTGTGTGCCTGAGAGTATGTCTAAGTGCCTTTCTCTTTTCATGTGTGTGTGTGTGTGTGTCAGAGAGAAGAGAGGGAGAGAGAGAGAGTAGGCTTGTTGGCATGTGAATTTGTGTGACATACTATGTGTGCATATGCATATATGCTTGTTTGTGTGAGTGTGTGTGTGTGTGTGTGTGTGTGTGTGTATGTATGTATGTATGTCTGTACATACATATTCATTTTTATGTACATATATAAATGTGTGGACATGCATTCATATACAGATGACAAAGAAAGAAAGAAAGAAAAAAAGAAAGAAAGAAAGAAAGAAAAAGAGGAACTAGAGACTAGAGACACAATGCAGTACAATGCAGGATTTGTAAACATGGATAACCAAGGTTTACAACTGACTAAATCTGAGGAATGGTAATTGAATAAAGGCCACAGTCCCACAGTCAAATCTTAGATCTCCCTTCTCCTGCCAAAGATCTATTACTCTGCTGGACTCCTAATACAAAAGTAATGAGTATGCTGTGGACCAACAGGGGCGGCACAGAGAGAAAGCAGTCTTAGCCACTGACAGAAGCAGCTCTATTTGCTAATCACTCACCTCCTCCACAGCGCAGAGGGCTTGGCAGGGAAAGGCAGCAGTTTAGTGGTCATGCAGATATACAGTTATAAGGAGGGTGGGAGAAAGAAAAAGTGAGTGTGTGTGTGTGTGTGTGTGTGTGTGTGTGTGTGTGTGGTGTGGAGTGGAGTGTGGAGTGTGTACAGTCTGCACTTGATCTGATAGAAGTGATTAGTAAATGAGCCTTGTGATGACTTTCATGTGTCCAGAGCAGAGGAAGACTTTTGGTTTCAATCTTACAGCCACAACCACACCCTCTCTCTTTCTCTCTTTCTCTCCATCACACACACGCGCGCACACACACACGCACACGCACACATGCACAGCCCCTCACACACACCGAAACACATGCATGTACACTTACAGTATACATTGTGATCCTCTCTCTCTCTCACACACACACACGCACACACACACACACACATGCAAACGCAGTGTTGCAGGAGGCTGCACAGTGATTGCAGTGGCTGTGCCCAGTGGTTTGTGTGTGTGAAGAGGTGTTCAGTGGAGGCCTTGGAGGAGCTGCTGCCTGTCCTCCCATGTCCCTATCTGATCCAGTCACAGGGCACCAGCGGCCATGATATAGGAGACTACTCCCACACAAACAGACAATAAGGGCACGCTATAGCCACACGCACGCACGCACGCACGCACACACACACACACACACACACACACACACACACACACACACAGGAGATGCTAATCAGACCAGGTGGTGAGCACAGGCCGTGGCATCGTGCCGCCCACCCACACTACAAACTCTCCACTGTACACTGAGCCCACACGCTTGATGAAGCTATTGTCCCACACATGTATGAGCACACTGTCACAGATGAACACACACACATACACACACATACAAATACGCTCACACACATGCATGTTCACACACACACACACACACACACACACACAAACACATGCACGCACATACCACCCAATATGAGGTTATCTGAGTTAATCAGACGTTATCTATCCAACAGACCCCGTGTGCCAACTGTCTGGAGGACATCTGGAGCCTGTACGTGTGTGTGTGTTTGTGTGTGTGTGTGTGTGTGTGTGTGTGTAGTTATGTTTGTGCACTTACAGTATGCAGAGCTGAAGTACACTTAATTTGAGGTGCTGGGAATTTGGTCGACTTTTTACTAACGAAGCCTGTGCCAGCAGCATACCAGAGAGACGGGAGTGAAAGTGAGAAGGAGAGAGGAAAAGAACGAGGGAAAAGAATATAGAAGAAAGAGCTGCTTGGGTGAAAATAGGAGGGAGAGAGGGAGGCGAATAAGGAGTGATAAATAAACAGAACAGTAATGAGACACGAAGAGAAAGAGGTGTGGAAAGCCCAGAACGGAGGTCAAAATGAGGAGATACAAAGAAGGAGAAATTATTGGTTGTCAGAAACATCCAGCTGTGTACACACACATACGTGTGCGCGCGCACACACACACACACACAAGAGTTTTGCAAGCTGACACATGGATCTGAGATGAATAAAAGTCTGTGAGCAGAGGCCTGTTCTCCTGCCGGAGTGCAGCGGGACTCGATCAGCACGAGAGAGCACAGCACAGGACTCAGTGTTATTGGAGAGCACAGCACAGGATTCAGTGTGATTGGAGAGTGCAGTACAGGACTCAATGTGATTGGAGCTGCAGCACAGAGCTCAGTGTGATTGGAGAGTACAGTACAGGACTCAATGTGATTGGAGAGGGCAGTACAGAATTCAGTGTGATTGGGACAGTGCAACGGGAAAGTGACACATCTGTTTGAGGGGGTAAAAAGAAATAGTTTGGAGATTATGAACATATTAAGAAGAAACAGAAGTGGACTGAGGCAGAGAAGTAGTTTGCATCCTGAAACAGACACAGTGTTTCTTAGGCATAGGCCAGTTTCACTGTCAGAAACATCCAGCTGTGTACCCACATCTTGCAGACACCACAATCTGCTCCATGGAAAAGGTAACTTGTGGGACTCCTGCAGAGTCAGGACAAAACCTTAAAAAGCAGGACAGGAGCTCTCTCTCTCTCTATCTCTCTCACTCCTTCTCTCTCTCTCTCACACACACACACACACACAAAATAACTATCTGAGCTATTAGGTCAGTAGACTGCTGATTCTGTTTTTTACAGTACAGATTTAGAGGGAATGTATGCAGCCAGAGGTGCAGGAGCCAGGTCACTAAACCCCATAACAGGCCTCTCTTTACCACACACACAAACACACACACACTCTCTCTCTCTCTCTCACACACACACACACAGAAAGAGAGATAGAGAGATACAGAATCATGACAATCCAGCCACACAAC
>PYXC01000133.1:2945000-2950000 GCA_015244755.2 Tenualosa ilisha | reverse complement strand
GCTCCCTAAACTGCTCACTGCAGGAGGCCTGTAGACTTCTGCTCAGCTCTTTATTTGCCGTCCACTCAGGTCTCCAGATGAAGTGTACACTAACATGACTAGAAATGTGTTTGATTGCTTTGATTGTCCATGTTAAACATTACTGAATTGACCATTCTTACAGCTGTCAAAAAATATTTCATACATGGAAACTTGACTGAACATCATAGTGTCATTCAGTGTCATCTTTTCTTACCTTTGCAGACACGTGTCCTTGCTCCTTTACTGTTTACTGTAAATGTTGTTGTCATGTGATTCTCTCTCTCTCTCTCTCTCTCTCTCTCTCACACACACACACACACACACACACACACAGACACACACACACACACAGATATAGTCAATAGTGAGATACTCTGCTTGCTAGACACTAAAAAGAGCACACACATATTATCAATCCAGGTATCCAGTCCATATTTCCATTCATTGGCGTCCTCTAAAGTATCAAACTGAGAGTAGAAATGATTGAAGAAGGAAGGCCTGACCTTACAGTGCTGTGGGTTTCAGATGGAAAGACCAGCCCCCTTGGCAGAGGAGTTACATTCAGCTCAATGCTGCAACTGTAAAACGACATCAAAGGCAAATTTTACAGTGTATGTGTGTGTGTGTGTGTGCATGAAACTTACTTTGTTTGGCACCCAATTTCCTTTTCCATGACCATGCTTTGATATGCAGCGGTTGGACTAAATTCCATTCGGCTCTGTTGGTGAGTTACTCATAAATGCTTTCTATATTTTAATCTGTTCTTCAGATAGTAAACTGACCTTCACATTCAGAGGAAGCTTCTGATCTGTAAGACAAAGTCCATATGGATCACGAACAAAATATGACCTCCCCCCCCCACCCCCCCACCCCCGTTCCAGGAGGTCTCTTATGACACATTGAATTTACTGTAATACCAAATTAATCAGCATTTTCCATTGTGAAATACAGTGTGAATCAATCCATAGCCCTGTTGTTCCAGGTCACCAAGTGCTGTCAGTAAGACATTTCATACAGCACACACCAAATAGTGCAACTAACATTAAGTGAATCCGGCACAGTAACTTCCCAGATGGCAAAAGATGTTATGATCAATGTTGAGTTTTGGTCAAAATGGTTGATTTATAGTTGTGGTTGAAAAGTGATGGTGGATCAATCACTGAAAGAAATAAAAGTTGAAAATTAAATCAACATGGTATTATGGTTGTATTTAATGGTTGAATGGTAAACATTATATCAATGTTGAATCTATGTTGTTATACAGTTGAGGTGGGGTGCACGCGCAGGGGTGGGGGGGTTGTACTGCTTTGGGTGACTGCTCTATGGGAGACATGAGGTGTGGACAACTGATTGGGGACACTTTCAGTGTCATTTCAATATATGGCTTCAATTAATTTTAAATGTTTCTGCCAAACTATATTTAAATGTTGGTTCAACTGATTTTTGCTATCTGGGTTATTTGGGTCTATGTTGAATCTAATGTTCTGGTTCTTTGTCCTACAGACAGCATTCAGAGACCTTGAACAACAGGGCTACTGACTGATTTACACTGGATTTCCCACTGAAATGTCCCTGGCAATGAAAGCTATGGCGGCTCCAGAGGAATACCTGCTGACTAAGGTGTGCAATTGTGCAAACACACCCTCTAAGCTGTTTTTCAGTGTGTGTTTATAAAGCTAGTGGGTAAGGCAAAGTGTTTATTTCCTGTGTAAAGAAAGTGGTTTTATTCTGAAATCAGGTGGAGAGTATCTGGTAAACAACTCCCCCTCATGTCCTTACACCTTATACTGATCTGCACATCGACTAGGTGCTCTCTGAATACACTCTGAGCTTCTGAGCTTTACCAGAATGCCATTCCTTTGAGGAACAAACAATTCCAGCACAGATTTAGACACTCATTCATCATCTGGTTTCACACACACACACACACACACACACACACACACACACAAATACACAATGTGCAGAATCAACAGTGCACACTCCACTGCTAATGAGACAAGAATGAGCTCAAGTGCAGACAACTCCATGGCCAAGCTCAAGCTCGTGTGATGGATGGGTGCATGCCCAGTCTACACCGCGTGCAGAACAGAAACAGGTAGAATCCACCATCCCTCTAGCCGGAAAAGATTTCAGACGCCAAACCACCACGGTCTTCAGGAGAAACATAAAAGGGAAGCAGACAACAGGAAAAGCCCAGGGATGCTGATGTGGCAGTCACACCACACCACACCACACCGCACCACACCACACCGCACCACAGCCAAAGAAAACAGCTCAGTTCCATCCACTGCTTCACTGCATGCCTTGATGGACTCCACGAGAGAGGAAAATTACTGCACTCTGGCAACCCATTCAAAAAAATGGCTACAGCACGGCAACAGTCAGACATTTTATAATGAATGAGTGTAAATATTGTTTTTGCTTTTGAGCGATCGTTTTTCTGTCTGCGCTAATTGGTGCTAATTAAAAGAGGGTACCTACCAATTTAGTCTTATTAGGAGTATCAACATTTAATTAGGCCTTATTAAGGTCCCAAACCACGTGTAATTGCTACAGGGGAATGTCAGTCTGTCCTCCAACCTGTAATCTGCATCGGGCCTGGTTATGAAGGGGTGTGGACCACTGCCAAATGCCGCAGCATCTAAGACAGCAAATACATTTTTATCCACCAGCATACACTGAATCAGAATGCATGCAGACTGAAAGTCATAAACGTGAGCTTTGCATTATAAACAACTCACCCTGACCAGTTAATGTGTAGGAAGTCTGGATACGGAGACCTTAGGCCTCTGGGTCTATTCTAGATCCTTCTATAAGAGTGTGTGGTTCTTTGTCTGCCAAGACCGAGCCCCCTTACTTAATAAAATAGAAGCCACAGAGAGATGAGACCTCCTTCCGGTGACTGGGGCCCTGACTAATTAAAAGAGGACCTCTGAGAGAGCAGGTCAGACCTCCCTGCAGGCCAGCTGGGATGATGAGGAGGATGATGATGATGATGATGTCACCTCCTTGTGGAAGCTGGGTCCCCACAATGCCCGGGTCCCGGGAGGAGAGGAGAAAAGGGAGCTGTTCACACAGCGGGGCCCATTCAGAGGCAAAGCCCTCCTGCCGGGACTGTGAAATTCCCTATTAGTGCACACACAAGCACAAGATGAACACACACACCACACCACACACACACAACATACACACAGCACGTTTAGATAGATAGATAAATACACACACATGCACACAACCTATCTAACTGCACACCACCACCGCCTGACCCCCATCACTCACACACACATACACACAGAGGCGTGCGCGCACACACAAACACACACACACACACACACACACACACACACACACACGTCTATACATCCTTAACACAAGCATTCCTTTAGTACACCCACAAGTACAAAGCACACTCTTTCTCTCTCTCACACACACATCTATCCTTCCTACACACAACATGAGCATTCCTTCAGTGCCCCGGTCCTGTGTACGTTCCTGGCCTGTGTGCCAACAGTGTGGCTGAACACACACAGAGAGCAGAGAGCAGAGTAGAGCCGAGGTCCTCTAATCCACTCAATGGAGTTCACATATGGAGCACAGACACTGGGAGAGCAGATATGCTGACACACACACATTACTGAGACGTGGGAGAGTTTGATACACACTCTCCACCGGCTGCTGAGGGAATAAACACACACACACACACACACACACACACACACATAATATGAATGTCAATTTGACCAGCAATGTTTCCAAAGATGGGTGTTTCTGGCTGTGTAGGTATGTGTGTGTCAGCATTCATTGGGATGATGTGAGCATTTTTGGCTGAATTCATATGTGGGTGTGAATGCTTGCACATGTAGTCTTGTTTGTGGCTCTGTGGATGTCTATGTCCATTACAGTTGCTATTTGCATTTCAAGGTGCAGGGAAAGGGGTTAATGTTTTAGTGTGTGCTGGTGGAAATCACACTTACACAATTGCACTGGCTATAGGAAATTCTGAGAGGTGATTTGAGTTTCCCTAACCTGCACACAACTGCAGACACACACACACACACACACACACACACCAGACATATTTCCCTCTCTTTCTCCCTCTGACTGTCTTGCTTGCTCCAAGTTCTGAAGTTCAGCTCTGTGACTCATCTCCACATCACTGAGAATGCGGTGAGGTGTTATTGGCATGCTGTTGCTAGGCAACCGGATGGTGGTCGGCCGGGGCGATTTTTCCTTGGAGGCGTTCCACGGGTTCTCAGAGGATTAGGGCGGATTACCTTTTTCATGTTTTCTCTCCGAGCGGAACAATCCTCTGAGCCGAGGTCGGAACACAGTCAGCGGAGGATTTCGCAGCTCTTAAGAGTTCAAAGCTCGGACCCGGCCTCCTGCGTGCATCTGTTTTGCAGACTGCACACAACAGAGGAGAACTGTATAGAACCGCACTGCCATAGAGGCATATAGAACACAGTAGTGTGGAACCACACAGACTACCACAGAACTGCAAGGATCAGAGCAGTGTTTGACTACTTCCATGACAACACAGTCAGTAGCAAACAGTAGCATGAGCTGAAAGACTACTGGCTCTCAAAGGCCTGTATGCAAAATTCTCAACTTTCGCAGTGTTATAAAATTGCTTTATGACAGTCTACAGAATGCACTGGTATCAACATGATCAAGAGTCACAGACAGACAAAGATACTGCCACAGTCATGATCCATGATCCATGTTTGTCAGTTGTCTTTACTGCCACCAGTTTTCTGCTTCAACAACAAAGACGAGCACAGGACAGAACAGATGAACGCATCCGCAAATCAGTGGAACGCAAGACATCTGTAATTTTCTGTTTCACAGATCCTCAAACAACCACTTCAAAAGACAGGTTGAGGAATACATGCACGATACATGCATAGGCTACACACAACATTCCAGGAATCATTAAAGTATAATTCCCCATGAGCTACTCAGATTTTGGGATTAGC
>PYXC01000133.1:2937500-2940000 GCA_015244755.2 Tenualosa ilisha | reverse complement strand
CTCTCTTTCTTTCTCTCTTACACACACACACACACACACACACACACACACACACAAACATTCTAATTCCTCTCCCCAGCATATCTCAGATTTATAAACATATCCATAACAACATACATTTGTACATCGCATACTCACATACTTTTCCTCACATAGATACACACACACACACACACACACACACACACACATTAGCCTGGAGGGTACAACTCTGATTAGACATTGGACGCCCAACATAGGTATGCATTGTCAACTCACAGGGGTCTGTTCAGTGTACACACCTCTAAAACACACAGAAATGAACCAATACACATTCCCCTATATTAACTCCCAGGTCTCACAAACACACACACAGAAACACACACACACACACACACACACACACACACACACACACACACACACATACACACACGCATGAACACAGCCCATACATACACCATATGCCAGTTTGCACTTTCACATACATACAGAAAACCTACAGACATCCATCATCACTGCCCTCCACCCAACCACACCTTTCTTAGCCAGTCTTCATCTCACTCTGCACTCACACACAAACACACACACACACATACACACATACACATAGACACACACACACACACACACACAAACACGCACACACCTGAATAGGGCCACCACAGCAGGAAAGGGATCTCAGTGGAGACCTCACAGTTTATTTCCAGGCTCAACCACCTCAAACAGACATCTATTTAAGGCAGAGATTAACTTTAAGTCACTGTATTCTTCCAAGGCCCTGGTTTAAGAATCTTCATAAAACATTAATTCAGCATTAATATGGCTTCAAAAAACATTACTGCAACCTACATTTATGTACAAGGGACCTCACAGTGTAGAGATATGAGCGTGCTTTATAAAATCTAAAACTTTAAATAACTTCTATTCATTTATTTCAGTAGCTACTGTGCAAAAAACACTAGCACATCAGTAATGGTCCTCACATAAAATTGTAGTCTATCATAATTTTATGTAATTTACTGGAATTGGATGGCTATATAAGCAGATTAAACACAACCACAATCCTAATTTATGTAAATATAATACTAGACGTGGCTACCTAAATATTGTCTCTTATATGTGATGAAGTATATACAGAATAAGCTTTACAATCACTGGACTGATTTAAATGTATGGCTAACGTGCTAAGGGCAGAGTGGATCATAAAGGCAGATTGTACACACTGTTTACAGTAGGCCTATGTGTGATGAGGTATGTATGTGTATAGTGTGTATACTGTGAAATAAAGGATTGTGCATAGTTAGGAGTTTGTGTGTGCTCATATAGGTGTGTGTGTGTGTGTGTGTGTGCTACTCTCCTTGCTCCTGGGGATTTTGTTTATTTTCACCACAAGCCACCCTGACCCTGAGACAGTCCAGCTCTGTTGCCGTGGTGACAGCTGGAGGAATAACAGAAGCCTGGGAGAGAGAGTGCACTGCATCCCGTCTGAGTGTGGGATTTGGGCTATAGACCTTTTTGAGAGGACATCATAGTACCTTGAAATCTTTATGCTGGTTACGGGAAAAAAACGTTACTCATAGACCTCTATGTAAAATCCAGGAGTTTCTTGATCTTTTTAAACAACTCCAACACATTTGTAGAACACGGATGTGTATTTGTCATTCTGTATTGGCCATATAGTACAAAATATCTCCACACCATGATCAAGTTAGTGGCTTTGGAGATGTTGACACAGGTTTCCCCATTCAAATGCAGCATTACCTTCCCTAAAACTCCTGACAGTGACACGCTAGCTACTTGGCTAACGCTCATCGACAGCATCCCATCTTAAAGTACACAACTAGCCGATTTTCACACTGAATCGTAGCTTGTTACTGGTTTTACATCCAGACAGCACAGCTCTTCACAGTAAGCCCACTGAGCTGTTACCTCAGTCAGCTGATCACTGTAGGAAACATATACCAGGATTAGGCTATTCTCCGTGACACAGACACATCTTTTTAAAAAAAATATTTAAAAAAATAAATTCATGGTCCTTAAAATTATTATTGTGAGCCAGGAATATTAAATATACACCTGACAGATTGTGTCAAAATCATTAAACACAAGATTACTTGATAAGTCCTTCCGAAATTGACCAATTGTATATTACAGTGGGGTGGGTAGGGTGGCCCTCTGCAACCAAAATGTGCACTGGCGACAACATGTAGAATGTTTATGACACAATATTTGTATACACAAAAGCGTCTATATGGAAGGTCTGCGTGGTGTATACATTTGTCCACTCCTAATGAAGGTCACCTAATAATGGTACACCATGATTATGTATGTGTGTCAGCATTTCTCCTCCTCCTCGCCAGCCTCCCCAACCCCTAGTTTGTCTGTCTGCTGCCTATCTGTCAGTCTGTCTGCCTGTCTGTCTGTGTAGATTCTAAATTCATAGACCTCATCCAGGTTCATGTGGAGTCCAATCACTGTTGTGCACTGCTGTGTATCCAGCCTCTTAAAGGCTGGGGAA
>PYXC01000133.1:2905000-2922500 GCA_015244755.2 Tenualosa ilisha | reverse complement strand
AGTCAACATTTGAATAATAAACTGACTTACTGACTGAAAAAAAAATATGAAGGAGTATGAGGGAATATCCTGCATTTCAGCTTCTTCTAAAAGCTCATAGCCAAGCACTGCCCTCTAGAGGTTATTAGTAGTACTGTCCAGCTGGGAGGTCGTCACTACTCAAACTTTTACAACAGTTCACAGAACAGAAACATGAGCCTGGGTAGCAGCATGCAAATACAGTATCAGTTTCTTTCTCCCCCTCTCTCTCATGCACACTCTTCTCTCATGCAGCACTCTAGCCTGCAGAACTCCACAGGAACCATGGGGCACTGCAGACTGGGCACTGCAGAGGAATATCACTCATGTAAAGTTCTTTCATTGCATTTTGCATCGCAGTCTCCTCTCTTTTCTGTTCTATTTCCAAAGGTATGGTGTACAGACTATTAAAGCCTACAGGAATTTACTCTATACCGTCCCAACCACACTGTCCTCTTTCTGGACCCAAAGCATGTGCTGAGACTTTATAAGAGCTGACGGACAGCCTTTAATACAAATACTTAAGTGAGTCACAGGCACACGGGCGTTATTAAACATCTCACACAGACACTGTCTTTTACAGGCTCGAGAGGTGGGGGAGGAGAGGTGAAGAGAGAGAAACAGAGAGAGAGAGAAAGAAAGAGAGAGAGAGAGAGAGAGGAGGAGGCCATGCTGCGGTGGCTACCAACTCTGGCCTGCGATGAGTCATCAGTCGGGGCCTCAAAGACGGGGAGAAAATCATTACCCTCCCGCCTAAACCACACCACTGCGCCATGTGTCAATCTTCAGGCTTCAGAGCAGAGGCACAGAGACAGAGAAAGAGAGAAAGAGAGAGAGTGAAGGGAGTGGAAGGAGGGAGAGAGGGATGGAGAGATGGAGGGGGAGAGAAAACCACACCATGGAGCCATGTGCCAATCCAAAGCTTTCAACTATGATGGGGGGGTGGGTATGGGAGAAAGAGGCTGGGTGAGAGGCATTGATGAAGAGTGAAAGCAAGAGAGAGAAGTGATGTAGAGTAAAAGAGAGAGAGAAAGAGAGAGAGAGAGCTCCACACAATTCAGCTCATCACAGCTCCACACAATTCAGGGCATTAGACAAGATGAGGGGAGAGGAGCAGACAGATATGCTAAGCTATGTGGAACAGGGAGGACAAAGTGTGTTTGTTCCTCATCTCTCCTGAATATCCTCCGTGTCTTTGATAAAACATTGTTTAAATGCTTCTGCCAATAGACTGACCCCATTGAACTGCACAGAGAGAGGTGGTGAGGGTGAGAGAGAGCAGAAAGAGATAAGACTGAAGGATGGGAACATGATAGAGAGGGTGAAGAGGGACACAATAAACCCACGGAAGACAAACGGCAATCCAGTGAAAGGAGAGCAAGTAAAGGATACAGGTGAGAGATGGAGAGAACAAGAGTAGTAAAGAAAGACAAGAAATGACTAGAGTAACAGTTAGGGATGGAATGGAATGGAATGATGCCTATGACAGAAAATGAGTGAACATGAGAAACTCTACAGATGAAGAGAAAGGAAAGAATCAAACAGAAAGACATGAAGCAGAGACAGAGAAGAAAGAAATGGAGAGAGAGTGCAAGAGAGAGCAGAAGAAAGAGGGCATTGTGGCTTTTTTGGGATGAGGGCAGAGGTGGAGGGGTGGGCTGGTGGCTAAGGTTGGGGGAGTGTGGGAGTGTGTGTGTATGTGTGTGTGTGTGTGTGTGTGCTCTGCCAGGAAGCATAGGGATGGGGGGTGAGGAGGTCATGTGAGCCACATGGTTGTAAGCTGGCAATTTTCTTATTTCACTACACACACATTCCCAGAAGTAACGTTGGCTTCAGTTTCACCCAAACACACACACACGCACACACAGAGAAAGAAGAGAGAGACACTCACTTACACTTACACACACACATAGTGCATGCACACACTTTCATGCACATGCACATTAACAGTAATGATGGGTGAGAGACAGACAGACAGAGACAGAAACTGAATTTGTTACTATTTGTGATTTGCAAACATCAATGCTGACTCCGATACACACACCACAAACACACACACACACACGCAAACGCAGACACAAATGCGCACATGTACACACACAGCAGAGAGTGAGAGTGTGTGTGTGAAGTACCATCCTGCTGTGTCAGAGAGTTCGGTCTCTGTCTGTCTCACTCCATCTGGCTGCATCCCCCTTGCTCCAGTGATTCACCCCACTGACTGAGCACCATGCCAGGAGAAGCGAGACCCAGGGCCCCTCTCTCACTGACCCACACTCAGAGGGCCTCTGCTGGGAAACACTGCTGTCATCTACAGTCCCTAGTGAACGGCAGCAGATTTCTGCCAGAGAGAAAGCTACTCATGAAGGCATTAGGTTCATGTGTCTGAGAGACAGAGGGTTTGCAGAAGACTATTCACAAATGTAAAATAGACAAAGACATATTTCTGCTGGGTTTAATACCATTCATAATGGAATTAAAATGCAATGGTGTGTGTGTGTGTGTGTGTGTGTGTGTGTGTGTGTGGACATAGTCCCATGCTGGCATGAATGAAAGCCTTTCTGCCTCTAATATGTGTGTTATGTATGGCGCCATCCAATGATTTTGATGAGCCGTTGCTTGAAAAGTCAATCTTCTGTAAAGCCAGTGCCATTTACATAGTTTACAATTAAGTCCCACTGAATATGCTTTTTGTTTAAAGGAAATGGTTGCTTGCCTTGCAACAAGCACTAGAGCCATTCTCCATATGACTGTAATCTCATGATTGAGTCATGAGGTGAAGTCCTGTGATGGACACAGACCCACCCCAGTAGATGGTGGAACAGTGACAGGTGGCACAATTGACAGAAGATTCTCTGGCACACGTCCACAGGTACCACAGAGTGTTGACTCACTGACACAAGTCCTCATCAGACATATCCTAACCTTGTCATACTGTGATTTAAGATCCATGGTTATCTGCACACTGTCGGCATTAAGGATATTTGGGCTAATGGCTTAATAGACTAAACTGGTTCACTGGTGCACCAAAAGGCTAATGCTGATTCAGTTTTACCAAAGATGGCACACCCCAGTAGGATGACGGTTCTCCCAATCTCCAGATTCAGCTTTAAAACAATTTAACTCAGGGCCATGCCATGCCCCCCCCCCCATACCTATAAGCAACTACCCAGTACAGCCAAGTAGGGACAGAAATCTGAGGCAGTGACCCAAATGAATCACATTTCCTCCCTAATAAATACTTTCTGCAACACAGTCCAGTTACAACAGGCATACTCTTCAATCCACAATTACTTTGAAGTGTGATTAAGAGTGTGTAAGTGTGTGTGTGTGTGTGTATGTATGTGTGTGAGCATGAAGCCATGAAGCATTGCAGAGCACCCCAGGAACAGATGTCCATCCACCCGCTCTCGGGAGTAAGATGTGACCTTTCAAGAATGATAAGTAAATTGTTTCTGGCATTATTAGATGTTATTCCGTCTCACATTTAACCTACATTCAGGTTTGCAAGTAATTATTATGAAATCAAACTATTAACTGAACGCTACATAGCTCCACGAAAGCTGTGTGGTGTGACTTGCGTTTTAAACTGTCTGCTCTTATCTGAATCTTGCCCGGGCAGGGTTAGATGAATGTGTCAAAAGTGAGACGTGAACAGCCTGAGCCACTCAGCTTCGGCGACGGAAGGGAAGCGAGGTCTGCCAAATCGGGCGGAGTCGGAAACGCGAAAGCTGAATCTTGCCTCAACTCCCTCCCTCCCCCGACGGAGGCGCACGATGATCGTGGAGCAGAAAGCGAGCGTGATCTGAGTGCCCCAGAAAAGCGCTGCGTTGTCCGGACAGAGAATCGCTGCGATTCGGGTTATACCACAGTTCACAGTGAGAGCACTGTAGCGGCCGTCGGAGGCTAGCGGTCCGCTTGAGATCCCTTTCGTGCCCGCCAGTCAGAGGCCAACATTCTTCCAGTTCTCGTCGAATACAGGGACAGAGCTAGTAGGCGCTATCGGCAGACAGACCCCTCCAGGAATATCACCCTCCGGTGTAGTGCGCCGATATTTCCCCCCAGAAATGGACGGTTTCGCCGGCAGTTTAGGTGAGTGTGCCACAGTCTGGGACGTGTAGCACTATTTATAGAATGTCTCCATGGTATGCTGGACACGGATAGAGCCAATTTTACCTATGTATTGTCTTCACTGATATGTTGAGTTGAGCTGTTCATACACGTGTATTTAACAGTGTTCAAATGCTAGACAAGACAAGAGATACATAACCTTATTCAAGTCGTAGACAATTCAGTCTAGACACAGACTCAGTGTCTTTACGATAACAACTGTATTTTTATTGCATTGTTTTCGGGAGACCATAGACAGCTGGCTGAAAAAAGGGTCTGTGTACCCTTCTCAATGTCGGAAGGATATTGAATATGGATTTTTGTCTAGTTATCGCTGTGGTTCCCGTGGTGCAAACTAGTGTGAACGTCAGTCTAAAGGCAGATTATATTCTCGAGAACACTCGAGACAAAAGGCTGGTGCGAAACTCGCCGGCAGGAAATGATTTATTTATATTGCCAGATCGCCAGGGGTGCGTTCTGCAAGGATGGGCGATGCAGAGGACGACTTGCGAGAATGCCAACGCTGCGCACTTTTGCTGTATGTGTATGCGTGTGTGTGTGTGTGTATGTGTAGTGGACGTGTGAAATGTGATGGGTTGCATGGGGAGAGGAGGGTCTCTCACACACTAATGCCTGTAGGCGAGACAATACCAGTGTAGTTGAATAACGGATCGATTCTTAATTCTTTCCACCATCGATGTCATCCCATAGTTTATCATCCGCTTGCTGGTGCTGAAGGTGCAGGTAGTCAACATCGAAACTAACAAGTGTCACATTTGTAATATACACGTAACAGTGATCTAGAATGGCCAGCTGTTTATGTTATTGTTCACTGAATAGCTTAAGTTAGATAAGAAACTAAGATTGTTAAGAACCTCCCGATGGCGTGTCAATACTACGCGCCACAACAAAGCAGTAAAATAATAACAAAACTACTTACTGGTCACCCTAAGCTCTCTGTTTGGTGTTAGTCATTCAAGGGAATATTAACACATCAGCTGTCAGCATTTGTCAAATCTAATCGATAAGGTTACTGTAGGCTACGTTTGTTAAACGCAGAGGCACCAGTTCTCCCCGTCTCATAGCCAACAGGCTCTGCGGCAGATCAAGACCGGATCCGTTCCGTAGAGCCCTATAACGACAAGGGTAGCTTGTGCCTGTGCCTCCTTATCCTGACCAGTCCAGCACCGGGTGATTATATCATTTCATTTTATCCCGTTGCCTAGTTACAGGCGGAGGAGGATTTACGCGTACAGCTACACCAGACGACTTGGAGGTTGAGTTGCCTTGACGATGCTGCACAAGCTGCCGAGGCTTTCCGGGATGAGTCAAATGAGGGCACTGGGAGAGCTGCACTGACGACCACGAGGATGCTTATTTCGTCCTCTTTTGACTGCTAATGTAATTCTGGGACGTGGAGTGGGTCCTGTGGTTTGTGTGTTATTATAGCGGTGGAGAAGCTAGCTAGTTAGCTAGTGGACTTAGACCTGGCCGCCAACTTGGTTGTGTCATTAAGATTTTGCATTGTGAATGTTAAAATTCTTCAATACAACAGGCAAATATGCTTCCGTTTTTGAATCTAGTGCTTAGTTCAACGTAAACAAGTTTTCATAGCTATTTTGTGCCAGTCCTACACTTCGGATAAAGCTATCCACAGCCGTGATACTCAGCCTACATTATACACACACGCACACGCACACGCACACACACATTTGGTCTCTGTGCTCTCCAGATGTCTTCCTAGTTATCTTAGACTGCCACTGAATGAGAAAAGTGTGTAGTGATGTTTTAATTGTAGTTTAACACCAACTCATAATTCTGGGTTGCCAACTCTCACACCTTTCAGGGCAATTTAAGGCTGTTTTCCGTTAATACGCAATTATTTTGCAGTGATGAAAAAGAGGGACACCGTCTCCTTGGCGAGCTGCCGCTGAATGCCAGCAGCCCTGCAGTGTCAAGTCTATGTGTACATTTGTGACTCTGATAAGGTCATTCTTTGAAAGCTGACTTGTATGAGTATCCTGTCAAGCATTTGACATTATTCAAAGGAAGGCCATTCTTTTGGTTTTATTACAGTTGTGTGTAAGGCCCTGTGTAACACAGTCCAGTTACAACAGGCATACTCTTCAATCCACAATTACTTTGAAGTGTGATTAAGAGTGTGTAAGTGTGTGTGTGTGTATGTGTGTGAGCATGAAGCCATGAAACATTGCAGAGCACCTGAGGAACAGATGTCCATCCACCCGCTCTCGGGAGTAAGATGTGACCTTTCAAGAATGATAAGTAAATTGTTTCTGGCATTATTAGATGTTATTCCGTCTCACATTTAACCTACATTCAGGTTTGCAAGTAATTATTATGAAATCAAACTATAACTAATCAAACTACTAACATAGCTCCACGAAAGCTGTGTGAAGGCCATTCTTTTGGTTTTATTACAGTTGTGTGTAAGGCCCTGTGTAAGTGTATATATTTACATGTGCACAAGTGTTTGTGTGTGTGTGTGTGTGTGTGTTGCAACTCCCGAGGCCTCATTTTGTGACGACCCTCTATGCAGCTAGTCGTCACTTACACAGCCAGACACGCGTTAAAAAATAACCTTCTCCAGGGGCCAGGTGCACCCCCCCCCCCCTCCCCCCCTTACATTCTCCACCCTCCTGGCCCCGCTCCCCTTGCCTCTCCCCACCGACCCCCTACCCCTCCATTCCTTAGGGTCCTCAGCGTCCCCGCTAACACACGCCTGCCATGCTTGGCGCGGTCAGCGCTGTGGCACCTGTGGCCGAGTGTAGGCCACCACGGAGATGGAATTCCCCCCGCATTCTGCCCCGCATTCCCTGAGCAGAGGGTCACTGGCGCAGGCATTAGACCCCGGGCGGGGGGCGGGGGGGGCAGATAGTGAAGTGTTGCCAGCGACATGCAATGTATAAATATGTATGCCGTGCTTGCAGGGTGATGAAGGGGTGTGTATACGTGCGATTGCATGGATTTGTTTTGTGTGCATGTGTGTGTGGACTGTGTAGTGTTTGGAACCTGTGTCACCGTTGTATTGTGGAAAATGAGTCAGTACTAGTAGTGGTTGTACACTGTGTGTGTGTGTGTGTGTGCGCGCATGTCTGCGTGTATGTGTGCGTGCGCGTGTGTGCGCGTGTGTGTGTGTGAGAGAGAGAGGGCTGTGCCTAAGCCGGCGTTACTTCTGGGATCTTCTGGTATGTGTCACTAGAGTGCTTAAAACTTGCCAGACAAACACACTGGTGCTATGGCTGGGAGCAGGAAGGCCTTCTATCTCTGATGTTTAGCTGAGCTCAGGGGCACATACCTCTTCACTAGCACAGCACCATGACTGTGCCCTCATCATGTTTACACTCTTTCAAAAACACTGCAGAAGCAAAGGCGCTTTGATATGAAATAGTGAAACTTAAAATCATTTTGGGCACTTAAAAAAGTCAAAATATGTAGGATATATTTAGGAGAGCACTGACTATAGCATGGTGATGTCATTGCTTGACGATCACCAAAGTGACTTGACCAAAATACACATTACTGTGCAGAAAATAACTAATTAACTCCTCCCCTTTTTATAGCAAAATCATAATGCATCCTATGGCTTAAGGCTTACATTTGTGCAGACTTGGCACAAGTTGTGTGTGTGTGTGTGTGTGTCTCGTGGAAGTCATAGCAGGAAAGACAAGCAGGGTATCAGGTTTCAGAATTCCTTCATAGTGGAGCGAGAGAGA
Organism: Tenualosa ilisha; assembly: GCA_015244755.2. NCBI lineage: Eukaryota > Metazoa > Chordata > Actinopteri > Clupeiformes > Clupeidae > Tenualosa > Tenualosa ilisha. The sequence goes on along the minus strand of PYXC01000133.1, from coordinate 2,914,641 downwards.
GAAACAAAGAGGGGAAGAATTGAGATGGAAAAGATAAGGAAGAAATGACGAGGATGCCTGCAGAGGAAAAGGATAAATGAAAGAGTGAGTGAACGAATTAAGAGAGTGTGAATGTGTGTGTGTTTTTGAGAGAGAAGGGGGGGGGGGGGGGGGGGTGAGAGAAAGAAAGAATGGGATACTCATCTAGAGCGATTCCAGATGCAGGAATGCAATTTCCCCACCTTCCCATTTCTCTCTCTCTCCCTCATTCTCTCTCTCACTCTCTCTCTCTCTCTCTCTCTCTCTCTCTCTCTCATAACAATAGATTAAATTGCAGCAGGAATTCTTTCCCTGTCTCTCTATGTCCCCCTCTCACTATCACAGATATCTAGACATTCCAGCTAACCCAGACAGATGCTCACGTGCCTTCTCTCTTTCTTGCTCTCTGTCTTGCTCTCTCGCTCACTCCCCCCAAACACACACACGCACACACACTCATTCACATGCGCACACACACACACACTTACACACACGCACACAGCTGGGAACTGAGTTAGACACCAGCTAACACACTGCACTAAATAAAGCCTACTGAATAATATGTGTGTGAATGGCATTGCCTTTATAATGGCATGGTTGGCTCAACTTGGAGTGTGAGTGTGAATGTTGTGTCTCTAGGATGTCGTCTTCTCTTTCTCTGTGTGTGTGTGTGTGTGTGTGTGTGTGTGTGTGTGTGTGTGTGTGTGTCTTACTGTGTGTGTGTGTGTGTGTATGTGTGCCCTGTGTCAAGGCCCATAATAAAGCAATAGATGAGAGAGAAAAAGACTCTTCCATTCTCAAGTCTAATCTCAGACTTGTCACTTTTGTCACGGCAGTTAAGCACATTTACTGAGGACAGCCCTTACATTAAATGTATTGGTGTGTGTGTGCACACACTTGTGCTCAAACTCTGCAGCTAATTGGCTCATAAATAGTGTGTTGTGTTTCCTGCTGTACTCAGGAGAGGAAGCAGGAAGTGTGGTGTTTCAGTCTGACGGGGATGTTGAGGTGATGTCTCTGCCAGACACACACACACACACACACACACACACACGCACACATAGACACAAACACATGCAAATACCCACTTGTTTAAAAGCAAGGACCACACAGACACTGTGCTATACACCCATTGCAGTGCAGAAAGTGTGCAGTCTGCAAAGCCTGAGTTGGCACCCACATCTCTGTAGTGTTAAACACGCCGCCTGACTGCTTCCCTTAAGAGGCCGGCTGAGCCACTGGTCAGGCTGTCGGTGCTCAGCACTAGATGGGCCAATGCTCTCTCTCACACTGGCCCACCAGTGGGGTTAGCCTTGTGCTCAGGCACTCCACTTCGCTAAGGAGCAGTGTCTCTCCCCCTTTCTGTCTTCAGCTCTGTGACTGACGAAAACGACTAAAGCGACAAAAACGACTAAGCTACAAAAACAACTTAGCGACAGAATTGGCGAGCGACAAAAAAATTAGCTACAGTGCGATTTATCTGTAAATGAAATGTCAGTGGCTACAAGTGATTCATGACCAATAAGACCAACATGAGCGAACACATATGTATGTATAGAGTGCAGGGATATGTGCTATATTTCAGCAGCGATTTTTACAGCTTTTTTTTACAGCTTTGGTAGCTCATGGTGTGAACGCACAGTTATCTGCAAATACACACTCCTTGAATCCTCTGAGCTACACTGACCCGAACGTGTGTGTTCAGCGGAGAGGTTGGGGGGGGCAGTGTGGGGCACATCAAGCAGAAAAGCCAGACAGGGTGGGAGAACTGGCCAAGGCGGCTGAGCACGAAAGATGGGGAGATGAGTGTGAGATTGGAGGATAGAGAGAGACACAGAGAGAGGGAGACGGTGAAGAAGGGATGAGTGCCGAGCAGACACGAGTACTATGCACATAGAAATAGTGTGGGATTATAAAATTACGCCTTGGGATGTACAGTATATAGTCCTGACATTACCCTATGGCACATATAGAGATCATATATTTTCAGAACTACACCTTCCCTTACATGAAACACTACATGCTGCAAATGATTGAACAAGAGAGAAGCAGATTGTTGCAGGCTCCTGTTCCATAGGGAACTAGCAAGCAGAAGTAAGTACAGTATGTGTAAAATCTTTGGTGCAGAGTGCTGTGTTGTGGACCATCCTGAGTGAGAAGGAAAGGGGGATAGAGAGAGAGTTGAGGAGAGCAAAAGAGTTGTGGAGCTGGTGGTGTGGGGGACAGTGGGCAGGAGTGGAGGGCTTTGGGGTGGGAGGTTTGTTTTTGTCTGGAAGGCCGTGTGGATCTCTGTAGGGCTCCCTTAATCGGGATTAATCAGATTAATGCTTACTAGCGGTGGAGACATGGCTTGTGCCTTTGTGTGTGTATGTGTGTTTGTGCATGCGTGTCTTTGTGTGCAAGTGTATGTGCATGCATGCATGCGTGTGTGTGTGTGTGTGTGTGTTTGTGTGTGTCAAGGGTGTAGTGCAGGGTCTGTTGTAATCCTGTCCTAGTTAGGCCTTGTCAGTGGGTCTTATATTGGGTCTGGATTTAAGATCATGTTAAAACCCCGGCGGAAAGATAGATGGATGGATGAATAGGTGCATGATGTAGATGTGTTTTTTTTCCTTCAGAAATAATGAATGGAATGAGAGCATTTCTCTATGTGTGTGTGTGTGTGTGTCTGTGCCTGTTGTGTGTGTGTGTGTAAATATTTTTGAGTAAGTGTGTATTTGTGGTGTTCTCCACTGATGGATTGCCCATGCTGGGAGTGTTATTTATATTACAGCTCAGGTGCACAGAAACTAACCACAACCAAGTATCACTGAGAGATATCAACACATGCACAAATGCACACACAGACACTCACACACACACAGGCGCGTACACACATACACACACACACACACACACTCACAAACAAACAAACACACTTTCTCATTTCTCTGTCTCTCTCCCTCTCTTTTTCTCTCTGATCCATTTTTCCATTTTCCCTCCTTTCTGGTCTGATGCGTGATGTATCTTCTGTCAGTCACTGTGTGGTGGCGCACTGAGATGACCTCATTCTGTCCCCTTGCACAGCAGCCAGCAAGTGCTGATGACCCGGCAAAATGCTGAGTAAGGATGCTGAAGGGTTCAGGCTCCAAGATCCTGCAGTGCAGCTCCGTTCTCCTCTTCTCTCTCCTCTCTCCTCTCTCCTCTCTGCTCTCTGCTCTCCTGTGGTACTTTTCCACGGCAACACCGTTCCAACTTGGCACCTAGGCTGAGGGCTGTTGCCATGCCGACCAGGTGGATGGTCGGGGGTGGAGGAAGTAAGAATGTAGGAGGAAGGGAGAGACGGTTGGATAGAGAGATGGAGAGGGAGGGGGAGGAGGAGAGAATGAGGGAGAGAGGGAAAGAATGAGGAAGGTGAGAGAGAGTGAGTTTTGAGGTGTTTGGCAGTGAATGACAGGCAGAGGGGGCTGTCTGCTCAACACTACAGGAGATGTGGGTGACGGCCAAGTGTGCCTTGTAAGTATTTCAGTACAAATGGAGATGGCAGAAATTCAGAGCACAGCACATAAAAGAAAACAAAATGCTAACAAAATGCTAATTCAGTACATTTGCAGCACATCCACATCCCCGGAGTCTTCTATGCTGACACACACACTCTATATCCATGCAGACAAGTTAGTTTGGTTGACTACAGACAGATAGTGAATAACTCTCGCTCCATCTTCCACTCTCCTTCTCCTTCTCCTTCTCCTCCTTCTTCTTCTTCTTCTTCACCTCTCTCATTCCCCCTCTGTACATGCTCTCTCTTGTTCTCTCTCTCTCTCTCATTCCCCCTCTGTACATGCTCTCTCCCTTCTCTCTCTCTCTCTTTCACTCTGTAATTAATGTTCTCCCTCTCCAGATGCCTTGGTTGCTGCAGAGCCCTGCTGGAACACAAGGCATCCAGATCCCATCTCCTTCTTTCCCCCTTCCCCTCTCTCTCTCTCTCTCTCTCTCTCTCTCTCGCTCTCTCTCTCTGGCTGTGTGTGACAGTTGTTTAGGCAAGTGGTGGCTTGTCAGTCTGTCTCCCATATTTTGGGTTTTCTGTGTTTTGTGGACCTGGAAGCAAAAAAAAAGTTCCTACATTAAGTCTGTATATTTTTGCACACACATGCACACACACACACAAACACACACAGCCTAACTTTTACACACCCACAAAATTTGAACTTGAGCTGCAGGGTGGTCCATGGTTGAAAGCTGGGCTCTGATGCACAGAACCCCCCCCAGTCTCACCCAACAAATAAATACAACACATACTCTAGTTTGCTAGCATGCTCACACACACACACACACACACACACACACACACACACACACACACACAGTGATGTAGTGTGATGTGTGTATGTGTATACTGGTTTTGATGCTACTCTGCAGAAATCTTGTGTGCTGTGTGGGTCTGAGTATGTTCGGAAGTCGGACGGTTGGATGAAATTTTGGTGTGTTGGTGATATGTGGTAATGTGTGTGTGGTGATATGTGTGGGTAATTTTGGTGTGTATGTTGGTGATATGTGTGGGTAATTTTGGTGTGTGTGTTGGTGATATGTGTGGGTAATTTTGGTGTGTATGTTGGTGATATGTGTGGGTAATTTTGGTGTGTATGTTGGTGATATGTGTGGGTAATTTTGGTGTGTGTGTTGGTGATATGTGTGGGTAATTTTGGTGTGTATGTTGGTGATATGTGTGGGTAATTTTGGTGTGTGTGTTGGTGATATGTGTGGGTAATTTTGGTGTGTATGTTGGTGATATGTGTGGGTAATTGTGTGGGAGAATATTTGCATAATACTGGAGAGCGCGTGTGTCTGTGTGTGTTTGCGGCATGCATGTATCGTTACAATGTGACATTTGTGTGTCAAAACCATTAACATTATGGTGTGGGAAGGAGAAATTTAGTTTGTTTGTGTCTTTGTAAAAATGTATGTTTGTGTGTGTGTGTGTGTGTGTGTGTGTGTGTGTGCGTGCATGTAGGTGTGGATGTGGGTGTGGGCGTGGGCGTGCATGAGCGAGAGTGAGTATTTCTGTGAATATTGCCCCCAGTCTTACTGTTTTATGCTTCCTATCTGCGTGTGATTGAGTTTCCGTTGCGTAGAGATTGCTGTGAGTGGGAGTGTCATAAAAACTAAGGTTTGAAAGCATGATAAGAAATCTATTATGAGACTAAGGCTATCAAGGGAAGAGAAGAATGAAGGAGCATGAGACTGTCTAAATGAAAGTGCGAAAGTGACTAAGTAATAGACTGGAGAAAGAAAGAGAGAAAGAGAGCAGGAGAAACTGATAGAGAGTGAGAGAGACAGAGAGAGAGAGAGAGTGTGGGAGAGATAGAGAGACGCAGAGGGAGTAAAAAAGGCAGAGGGAGTGTTGCTCCAGTGTCTGTGTTAATGATTGACTTGAATTATGTATCGTAAAACTGGTTGTATGTAAAACTCACACTGATAGAAGGTTTCACCCCCACTGGCAGAGATAGGACAGTTTCACTCGACCACATCCTGTACACACACACACACACACACACACAAAGCATACAGACAGTCATACACACAAACATGATTACGCGCACGCACACCTACTCAAGAAAACATGCAAATTGTCTCACACACACACACAGACACACACACACACAAACACACACATACATACACACACACACACATAGAGCAAGTAGAGCATGGTCCTTTCCCCTCGTGATTCCCCTCCAGCTGCAGGACGCTTTGTGAAACTGTCAGCAGAACCGTTTCCAGCCAAGCAAGTGGCACCATGCCAGGCCCCCCTGCACCGACCTGCGTGCCCACTCACACCCCCCCCCACACCACCACCGTACCAACCTTCCCTGGAATGGAAGTGGCAGGGCGGGTTCTGTGTAGAGGTGAGAAACCTGGTTGGCCGCACACATGCACCGTAGCACGCTTGCAGCCATCCGGCCCAACATGCACCCAGATGGCCTGGCTGAGATGAGCTTATTAGGCAGATTGATGTAGTGCGTTGGCTGCTGGGTAGGGCTCCACTGCAAACCTGAGTGTGGGAAACAGAAATCTCCCGCTTTTATGATTTTTCTGCATGGGAACGGCAGCGCTTGCTGTTCCTCTGGCTTTTTTGGGGCGCTTTTTTTGTGTGGAGCTGGCATTCTCCTGGTAGCCCAGACAGACGTTTCTGGTTATTAGCTGTGAGCGAGCGGTGACTGATCTCGGCAGCTCTCTCTCTCTCTCTCTCTAACACTCTCTCTGTCTCTTTGTCTGTGTCTCTCTCTCTCTCTCTCTCTCTCCCCCGTCACGATGCATTTGCCAGCGGTAGACGTGTGTTTGCCAGTGGTGTCGTCTGCTGGAGGTGAAAGTGGGCTGCTAATGGAGTTAGCAGCAGTAGGAGTGTGTGTGAGTGAGTGTGTGTGCTGGGGGTGGTGGTATTTAAAATTTGGGTGCAAGGGGTGGGTGCAAAGTATCGACTTCCATGTACCCCCAATCAGGCTTCAGTGCCCTCCATCCGCCTCCCTGCCTGCCATCCCCCCAACACACACACACACACACACACACACACACTCCCCCCCCAACAGTGGAGAGGGCCTCTGCCACGCTAATTGGAACCAGGGGAAGCAAGAATGCAGGCAGTGCTGCCAAGGGGGTCCAGGAGAAGAAGTACTGGATTGGAGGGGGCTTGCATTTAGGGAGGGCTATACTCACTACACCCCACCCTCCAGGCACACACACACATACACACACACACACACACACACACACACACAAGCCCACACAAGCACACAGGCTCCATCACAGAAACATCAGCTAAATACATGCACACAACCACAACCACACATTAAACTAGAAGCCGTTTCAAGCCGTTTCAAGCAGTGTCTCTCACTGTGTACACATTTAGACAAAAATATTCATATTGTTGGACCAAAACTCACATCAATACTTAAATACAAATGCAGACCAGCCAAAACACACAACTCTGCACACATGAAAACCCTTACTCGCATGCAAAACGCTTTTGCATGGTCTACCACACACACACACACACACACACACACACACACACCACACACACACACACACACACACACACACACACTCACACTCTCTCTGTCTCTCTCTCTCTCTCTCTCTCTCTCTCTCTCTCACACACACACACACACACACACACACACACTGCCCCTACAGTCCTCCCATCTGTTTGGGTACCAGTGTAGGTCAGAGAGCACCCTGGATGCAACAGCTACTCAACCATCTGTTGTAGCACTGACTGTTACACGACACACACGCACACACACACACACACACACAATGCTGGCGTGCTCGTCACACATTCATATGCATAGACCCACACTGCTGGACCTAAAGTGTACAGTGTTGTCATTGTACACACATTGTATGGATTTCATTCCTGCACAGTCTCAGCTAATGGATCAGTGTGCCGCATCTCCTCTCTGATTGGGCCTTAGTGTGGAGCAGTACTGTACGCCCTGTCTGAACATGAGGCGTGGATCTCTCTCTCTCTCTCTCTCTCTCTCTCTCTCTCTCTCTCTCTCTTTCTGTCTCTCTGTCTCTCAGGGCTTGTGAAGGGGAAGAAGCAAAAGGCCACAAGTAGGCCAGCTGCCCTGTTCAGACAAATTGCTTGGGGGGGGGCTAACTAGTCATTAAACTGCTTACATCATGACTAGCTCAGTATACATGAATGTCTACCTGTATATTGATCTTTCTGTCTATATGCCTACCCATCAGCCTGTCTGTCTGTCTGTCTGTCTGTCTGACTGACTTTTGTGTCTACCTGCCAGCCTGTCAAACCGCTTGTGGTTACATCTCAGTTTTGTTTTGATAGCTGTGCCATTTTTATTGGAAGGTGTTTGAATAGCTGTTCTCTCTCTCTCTCTCTCTCTCTCTCTCTCTCTCTCTCTCTCTCTATCTCTCTCTCTGTGTGTGTGTGTGTGTGTGTGTGTGTGTGTGTGTGTGTTGGCTAACTGTAGCGTTTTGGGTGGTTGTGGTGTGTGCAGTGCTTTGCGTTAAGTGTTGGTGTTAAGTGGCAGGGCTGCTGTTGTTGTTGCTGCTGCTGTGGTGGCGGCAGCTTTCACTGGTGTGGCTGTGTGTGTGTGCGCGTGTGTGTGTGTGCACGTGTGTGTGTGCACGCGTGTGAGTGTGCGTGCGTGTGTGTGTGTGTGTGTATTGTATGTTTGTGTGTGTGTGTGTGCATGCGTGTGTATTGTATGTGTGTGTGTGTGTACGTGCGTGTGTGTATGTGTATTGTATGTGTGTGTGTGCATGCGTGTGTATTGTGTGTGTGTGTGTGTGTGTGTGGTGTGTGTGTGTGTGTGTAGCATATGACGGCAGTCCCTCCTCTGAACATGTCTAGCTCTGTCAGACTCGTCCGTCTGCGGTTTGAAGGGCTTGCATTCCTCCCCCCTTTTTTTCCCTCTGCACTCCCACGTTCCCTCCTCTCTTTCTCTTCCCTCCCCACACACTCCTCACACACTCCCCACACTCTCCAACCCCCTCCCCTCCCCCACACACTCCTCACACACTCCCACACTCCAACCCCCTCCCCTCCCCACACACTCCTCACACACTCCCACACTCTCCACCCCCATCCCTCCCTCCCCCACCAGCAGACCTACTGCCCTGCTATCAGTGTATACAGGGATGTGAGTGGAGAAACCCCCAGCCTACTCTCCTTCACTTCTCTCTCTCACTCTTGTCTGGTTCCCTCTGCTTTTGCTCTTTTTAATGTGGGCGATGAACGCATGGGTATATATCTCCATTTATCTTGCACTGTCCTCCTAACTGATATACACGTGAGCACACACACACACACACACCACACACGCACGTACACACACACATATCCAGTGTTGTTGCCAGGGCTCTCACCTAGTTCTTGAGTGCCTCTGTTGACAGATCTGCTGTGTCACCTCAGCACAAACCAGCAAACACACACACACACACACACACACACACACACAGATAGAGAGAGAGAGAGAGACCGTCTCTCACCAATGGGAACAGAGAAGCTCTGCAACCGACCTCGTGCTTGGCCCATGCCAGGAGCCAAGATGGAGGCGGCCGGTTGAGTCACTTGTAGAGTTGGCACTGGGAGACGCTCACTCTTAAATGACACTAGTCAGGAAGATTAGCAGGGCATATTTCTCTCCACTGATGCGTCTCTACTTGTCTCGCTCTAAAATCATTAGCCACATGAGAACAGAGAGAGAGAGAGAAAGAGAAATGAAAGAAGAGAGCACATGCTGCTAATTGCCAACAAGATAAATGGATGAATAAATGCTTATTCTGTGGCACATTTGAAGATACCTCTTTGATAAGTAGATCAGTTGTATTCATGAACACGTGGATAGACAGGATTTTGTTTTGTTATTGTTTGTTTAGTTTGGTTGTATTTTCACCTGAGCACCTTGACCACTAGTGAGGAGCAGTTCCTGAGTCATGCCTTTAAACAGCATCCCAGATCTCGGCCCTGTGCTCTGGACGGGCCTCTGGGAGTGGGGAGAGTGTCAGGAAGAAGTCTGCTACTTCAAAGGCCAGTTTCACGTAGCTAATCAGAAGGCTTTATCTTGTGCCCTCTCAAAGCCCTGAGTCATGTAACAATAACACTTATGTTAGTGTAA
>PYXC01000133.1:2897500-2900000 GCA_015244755.2 Tenualosa ilisha | reverse complement strand
GAGAAAGAAAGAGGGAGCGAATAGTGGAGAGATAGAGTGAGAGAGAGAACAGGTGACAAGTTTGCACACTTTGAGAGGGAAGGAGGAAGGAAGACGCGCGTGTGTGTGTGTGTGTGTGTGTGTGTGTGTGTGCGTGCGTACCCTGTCGTTGCGGCAGAGTGCGTGAAGAGAATGGAGGAGTGTACGACGACCAGCGAAGCGCCCGTGTGCAACAACGGCAACTCTGCAGCTATGCTCAACCACAACGGCCCTGGTAAAAGGGGGACACGGGGGAGGGGTGTGCCTGGGTGTGTGTGTGTGTGTGTGTGTGTGTGTGTGTGTGTGTGTGTGTGTGTATGTGTTTGTCCATAGTTGAGTGTGTGTGCGTGTATGGGTGTATGTAGGTATATATGAATATAGCTTAAACTGTGAGTCAATCCTGAAACCTTTATGGTTGGAACAGGAAACGTTAGGATGAACTGTGGCACATATATGTGTGTGTCTGTGTGTGTGTGTGTGTGTGTGTGTGCGCGTGTGTGTGTGCGCGTGTGTGTGTATCTCTCTAGTGTGTGCAATAGACACACGTCTCATGGGTTTCCCCCTGCATAACAGAGGAAGTGAAGCTTACTCTATAATCTCAAGAGCTCTGATTGACACCGTTACCCTTTTAACCATGTAGTGTGTGTGTACCTATGTGTGTATGTGTGTGTGTGTGGTGTGGGGGGGGGGGGTATTATAATGTTAGAGGAAAAGTACTGTGAACACTTTCGTGCATGCATAAGTAACATTTTAAGGTAGCTATTATTCTTCTGTGTCCTGTCTTTTGTTTCATGTGCAGACTTTGGCGTGTGTGTGTGTGTGTGTGAGTGAATGCAATGTGGCAGTGTTCATTTAGAGGTATGTGCGCATGTTTTTACTTTGAAAGTGTGTGTGTGTGTGTGTGTGTGGTGTGTGTGTGTGTACATACATACTGTGGCTTCAACTAGAAGGGAGAGAGCTGTTGAAAAAACATCTCCTGCTTTGAGTATCTGTGGCGAGTCATTCATTGAGATGTGGCTTTGGGGACTGACATGTGTGCAGAAGGCCCCCTCCTGGTGTGTGTGTGCGTGCGTGTGCGTGTGTGTTTGTGTGTGTGTGTTTTCTCTCTTTTCCTCCTCTTCCTTTCTTTTTTTCAATCTTGTTTCTTCTCCCTCTCTCTCTCTCCTCTCTCTCTCCACACACACACACACACACACACTGGAGAGAGAGGGAATAAAACTTCAGCGACCATATGGAAGTCTGCTCCCCAACACACCCAAACACACCCAAACACACACACACGCACACACACACACACACACAGTGCTGGTGGGTTCAAGGCCTGTGGCAGTCTGAGCCTTTGAGCCGGTTAGGGTGTTGCTTCCTGGCTTTGTGATGAAACACAACTGCTTAAGGTAGTGCAGGTCAATTAGTAACTTACATGTCTGTGTTTGTGTGTGTGTGTGTGTGCATTTGTCAGCGTCTCTCTGCTTGCATGTGCATGCCTGTGTGCATGTAATATATGCATTTTTTTCTGTCCTTAGTTTACTTCTACATTCTGCATTACTTCATATATGCATATTTGATGAACTGTTTTTATGTATGTGTGCATGTGTGTTTGTGTTTAACTGGACTTTGACTGACTCTTATCTGTCTCCTTCCTCTCCTCTCCTCTCTCCTTTCCTCTCCTCTCCTCCTCTCCTTTCCTTTCCTTTCCTTTCCTCTCCTCTCCTTTCCTTTCCTCTCCCATTCTGTTGTCTGATGCCTGTCCTGATCCAGCCTTCCCCAGCCCTCCTAATTAAAGACAAACAAAAATCAAATGGAAGAAAAATAGAGAGATGAAAAGGGACAGTGAAACACAGAGGAAGACAGACAAACACACACACTCACATGCACACACACACATACAGACATACACACTGAAAATTTCTGCTTGTGCCTTTTGACTGTTCCTACCATAAGACTCTCTCTGTTTTTACTGTCACACACACACACACACACACACACACACACACACACACACACACACACACACACTAACACACACACACACACACACACACACACACACACACACACACACACACACACACACAAACTGTACATCTGCAAAAGTTCTCTCAGAAAGGGATTCTCCTGTTTGGCACCCTGCCTAACTCACAGCACCTCCTAGTCCATTAAACCCTTACTTTTATACAGAGGAGCTCATTGTAGCAGCACCTGTGTGTGTGTGTGTGTGTGTGTGTGTGTGTGTGTGTGTGTGTGTGTGTGTGGTTGTGTGTCTGCGTCTGCATAGTTCTGTGCCCATGGTGGTGATTGTATGTGTTTGTTTCATAGAAAGCTGCAAGTGTGTGATGATGAATAGGATTTGCTGGCAAAGGAGTGTATGCTTGTGTTTGGTAATGTTTTTGTTACCCAGAAACCTCGGCTTTTAACAGAGATTGTATTTAATTGTGCTGACAGGTGTGTGTGTGTGAGTGTGTGTCTGTCTGTCTCTGTGTGC
>PYXC01000133.1:2877500-2890000 GCA_015244755.2 Tenualosa ilisha | reverse complement strand
CTTTCTAACGTTACCTTTCCCTCTCTCTCTCGGTCCTCCCTCAGATGACAGTATCTCGGCTGCGAGCGCGTCGGACGTCCAAGACCGGCTGTCGGCGCTGGAGCTGCGCGTGCAGCAGCAGGAGGATGAGATCACCGTCATGAAGGCGGCGCTGGCCGACGTGCTCCGCAGGCTGGCCCTGTCCGAGGACTCGGCCGCCGCCGCTAAGAAGCAGGCAGCCTCCGCCGCCGCCAAAGGTATGGTTAGTCTGTGTGTGTGTGTGTGTGTGTTTCTCAGTGTTTGAGAAAATTACAGCTGTTACTTATCAGGTATTTCTTTAGTGTCTGTGTGAGCAGCCTATACTGCTGTATCCTATTTGTACCTTGTGTGTGTCTGAGTACGTTCCAGCTGCAGATTAGTGTGTGTGTGTATGTGTGTGTGTGTGTGTGTGTGTGTGTGTGTGTGTGTGTGTGTGTGTGTTTAGAGCTTCCAGTGGTTCCCCCTGTGTTTACATGGAGGAAGTGCAGGATTGGGGCCAGAGTCACAGTTTAAGCCCTCTGGCACAGAACATTTCCATTCCCAACACAGCTGTGTGTGTGTGTGTGTGTGTGTGTGTGTGTGTGTGTGTGTGTGTGTGTGTGTGTGTGTGTGTGTGTGTGTGTGTGTGTCTGTCTGTCTGTCTGTCTGTCCATCTCTGTCTGCCTGTGTCTGTCTGTCTATCTGTATGATTGCATGGGTGTGTGTGTGTGTGTGCTTTGACATGTGTTTCTTTAAGAGCATATACACAGGGGGCCACTGGAAGGGGCTTGTTTATTTTTGAGCTCACAATGCTTAAGCCATCTGCTGCTGAGGCAAAGTAATCACCATATTTTCATGTTTTCTAAGACTGGCTCGTGTTTACTGTCAAAGAGATGCATAGTTCAGCATACACACACACACACACACACACACACACACACGCACACACACATACATACACACACACAAAGAGAAAGGAAGAGAGAGGGAGATTTGTGCATGAATGCACTTTTAAGCACACTTGTGCACTTTTACAGTCATATTAACAGGTCTTCTTGACTCTGACCACCCTATTGGTGTGTGTGTGCATGTGTGTGTGTGTGTGTGTGTGTGTGTGTGTGTGTGTGTGTGTGTGTGTGTGTGTGTGACTGATGTTGGTGAGCAGCTGTTTTAGGATTGCATTCCATTCCCCACATTTTTCTTCTGTGTCTCACTATTTTCTCTCTCTTTCTGTTTCTCTTCTTCTCAGCCCTTCTCTCAGCCCTACATCCTCAGCGCTGCAGCTATGGGAGAGTGTGGTTGTGTGTGCACATCTGTCTCACTATGTGTGCGCGCGCTTGTGTCTGCGTTTGTGAATGTTTGAGTGAAAGCTTGAGGTGTGTGTGTGTGACTGTGATTGTGACTGTGTGTCCCACCCATGGACACTGGCAAGTTCTTTTATTCCTTTATCATGCCTCAATAAGGACTCCCACCCACCCCCAACTTGGCTGACTCTCTCTGTGTGTGTGTGTGTGTGTGTGTGTGTGTGTGTGTGTGTGTGAGAGAGAGAGAGAGACGGTCTGGAAACAATATGCTCTTCTGTGCTGTGGTGACAGCATCGCTAGGATCCTTGCTCAAAAAAAATGAGCTCCACATAGTTGTTGGGCTAAACAGACGTTTCTTTCAGCCCTCTCCCCTGCTCTGTGTAGCCCCATGCATCTGGGTGACAGACAGTGGCTGCCCAGAGGTCAGTAGAGCACCCAGGTCTCAACCTGACCCCACAAAAGCGTGCACCCCCCCCACCACCACCACCACCACCACCACCACCACATCGCCCAGTCCAGACATCAGCCACGCCAATCTCACCCCAACCCACTCAGTTTCCGCACCACCGCTACAGTAGTCACTGTATAGCTGAAGTAAAGGAAAGTAACGCTGACTTGTATTGAGCAGGTGCCTTCATCCAAAGCAATACAGACTCGCAACGTGGGGTTTGGGAATCAAACTCGGGTCAACTGGTGATGTTACGCCCTCCACTATATACATATTCAAATCCCCATTTCTTCAGGCAGGAGATACTTTAATCTATAGGGGCATGTTTGGCTATGCATACTGAATGTGTCGTATTTGGGACAGCCATGGCCTACTGGTGAGGACCTCGGATGTTGTAACCTAAGCGTGGCTGGTTCTATCCCCGACCAGTAGCAATAGCAGATGTTTCCACATCCGGGGCTGAAGTGCCTTGAGCAAGGCACTCAACCCCTCACATGACCCAGTGTCATTGATCATTGCTCAGTCCCTAGTTTCATCTCCAGAGCTTCATTGAAGTGGAGTCGTGCTAATGAGCCACAGTATTCTGCCCTATCATTGACTCTGACTTTGATTTGTCAAGGCGTAGGAGTCCAAGGCTCCAAGACTCTGTCTGATGCTGGCCCACTCTCTCCCCATGTGTGCTCATATGTGATAGCAATCTGGGGGCTTAGGGCCAGGCTTTAGGAAAATCCTTATAGAACACATGCCATACGCAGCATGTCATCCTATTACCTATGGAGAAATGGTGACGTTTATTTGAGCGGCTGTCAATAAAAGACCTATGAGCATGACATACCTTTAAAAACGTGTCAGCTCTGAGTAAGTTAAAGCAGTAAGCAGATGCCAGATGCAGTTTATCTTCTGCTTGGCTCTGGCTTGAAGGCCATTTGTGTGAAGGGGAGTGAAGTTAGATAACGCTACATGCACAGCAGTTCATTGAGATATTTCTAGTGAAATGTGGCGACAACCAAAGATACCAAAGCTGATTTTTCTGACTAAAATCTGCTCATGACTTGAAGCTGTGTGTGTGTGTGTGTGTGTGTGTGTGTGTGTGTCGTTCTCAGCCTCATTCACTCCACCCCTCCTTCCCCTCGGTCTCCTTCCTCTTCTGGTCACTTGTTGTTTCGGTCAGTCCCCCGGAGCTCATTATGACATCACCGCTTGCTTAATGTGGTCGCCATGGTGATGACCTCTGGCAGGCCCGAGCTCAACAGATGACTCTGCACTCTCTGGCCTCTTGCCTTTTCATAGGGTCAAGATCTGACAAGACGGCATAGCGATATTTCTCGCCAACAAACAAACAACCTTAATCTCTTTAAATTCCTATTTCAAAGACATTCTTGGATGATCAAAACAATGGTAATTCTCTGTCATCTAACACTGTTTAAAACACAGCCTTGTCTTAAATCATTTCGTAGGCACCTGCCAAACTCCCACAATCTTCTTGCGCCACTGAACTAACACTGCGCTGATCATTTAAAGTAGGACCATGTGGGGCCACACACTTCAAATGTAGGGCCCTTTTCTACCTGATTCTGCTGTCTCTCGGATTCTGCTGTCTCCAAACCCACTCTGCAAAATAGGTCTCTTCCTGAGACTGGGGCCTCCAACACACACACACACACACACACACACACACACACACACACACATACATATAGTCAGGCAGATTGATACACAGTCTCTGTCTCTATCCAATATAATTTTTTTTCTCACACAAAGACTTGCACACATGCACACATGCACACACAGACACACATGCACGCACACACACACACTCACTCACTCGCTTTTGTACTTTTCCCACTTGTGAAATGTCAAGGCTGACTCACCAGCTCCCTTCTCAGCACTTATCAGCTTCTGTATTCTCTTAGTCCTGCTCCCCATTATCACGCTCCTGTTCTTTCTATCCTCTCTCTGTCTCTCTCTCTCTCTCTCTCTCTCTCTCTCTCTCGCTTTCTCTCACTCAGTATTTCCATGCACTTCTCCTCCCCACTCCATATTTCCCCTCATCATTTAGGATCTGGAATGTGAATTTTGGGCTTACCGGTGTCAGAAGAAGAGATTCTGTGGTTTATTTAAAAAAAATAAATAAATAAAAATTGGTGCGACACTGGGTTACTGCTCTCCACATGAGCCCGGTGATCAGGCTTTGGAGGAGCACATGTTTACAAGGCCGAGGGCAAAAAGCCTATCTGACACTGTGGCTAAAATGCCCACTGGTGTTTACCTAAAGAATTGTTGAAACCATCACTGGTTGAGCCACAGATTTTGCATCACATAATTGATATGAACGGATATATGGAGTGTGAGTAAAGCTGTAGAGAGGTGGCTGTAGGCCTGTGTGTGTGTGTGTGTGTGTGTGTTTGTGTGTGTGTGGGGGTCTGACCCCACTGGGGCAGCACGGTCAGTGTATGAGAGAGGGAGTGTCTCGGGGGGGCAGGAAGGCTCTGACGGGCCTGGATGGAAGGCAGACGACGTCTCCACTTCCTCTGGGCGAAGGAGGCCAGGCAAGGACTTCCTCTGAAATAGTGCAGACTACACACACACGCTCACACATTCACATACTCACTCACTCTCTCAAGCCCCCTCACACACACACACACACACACACACACACACATATATATATATACACACACAGGAAGATCACTGGGGAGCTGTGAGACTTGGCCTCTGAAGCAGATAATCTCTGAGATATAGACCCAGCAGATGGGAGATGAGGGGAGGAGAGGAGGGGAGAGGATCGGAGGAAGGAAGAGAGTGAGTTATCTGTCCAGACGTGGTTCCACATCAGGTTCTTACATAAATATCACCAAACACCAACATCTCATCCGCAGTTCATCATGAAGTGCACTGAGGCTAGGTGTAAGAAAAGCCAAGGGGCCATGGCCTCCCTAGGAGCTGCTGTGAGTGGAGTGGAGTGGGGGGGGGCATTGGGAGGGTGGTATGCCTTGTTCTATAGAGGCCACCAGCACAGTTTGTGTGTGTATGTGTGTGTATGTGTGTCTGTGTGTGTGTATGTGCATGGCCACACGTCCAGGCGTGTGTATGTGTTTATGTTTAGGTAATGAAGCGTAAAACTGGGCCATGTGCTGCAGACATCAGATCGCATCCCTCTGGGACAGTGACACAGACACACACACACACACACACACACACACACACACACACACACACACACACACACACATACATACACACACATACACACACACACACACACACGTCTGGAGTGTGCCCTCCGGAGCATAGTAATTACATACACATCCCACCCTTCCACGCATAAACAGACACACACACACGCACGCACACAAACACACACACACACACACACACACACACACACACACACCAACTCTCCAATTAAAGCAATCAGAGGCCCCGTAAAAAAAACAGGCCAGTGCTCTGTGACTGTTCTCTACACTAACGAGTGCCACCCAGGCACAGATCCTGTATAACGAGCTCCACCAATTACACCCACACCTAATCCATTCATCAAACTGAGACAGGCTAGCATTGCCAATGGTCAAATATCAATTGCCATGTTCTTAATCATGACTTTGCAAAATATATTTCCAGCAAAGCCTTGTTTTTGCATTGAACCCGTCGGTGAGTGTCTGTCATATGCTTGACTCAGCAGTGACAATGACATTACTGCTATTGCTATTGACTGGATGATGCATTCAAGTCAAACTGAAAGGCCTTGAGACCTCAGCTTTGAGTAAAGATGTAGACTACAGCTTTGTAGCTCATACTGCGGATGCATTTTACCTCGTCTTCACTCCTTGTGTGTGTGTGTGTGTGTGTGTGTGTGTGTGTGTGTGTGTGTGTGTGTGTGTGTGTGTGTGTGTGTTGTGTAATGTGGTGGTAGTGTGGGGGGTGTCATTCAGCTGTGTATGCATGCATGCGTTCATGTTCTTGGGTGTCTAGCTCTATGGACATGTGTGTAACTTGAAAGTGTTCCTTCTCTCTGTGAAGTGGTTTGCCATCCTTGTTCTGTGGCACAAGTGCCTTTTTTTATTCTCAAAATCTGTCTCTGTTTCTCGTTCTCTGTCTCACTGCTCTGCATCTCTCTCTCTCTCTCTCCCTCTCTTTGTCTCTGTCAGACAAGACTGATTTAATCTCTTAAACCCTGATCCAATTAGCTGGTGTTGTGGTGGTGTGTGCTTGTGTGACCGTGTGTGTGTGTGTGTGTGTGTGTGTGTGTGTGTGTGTGTGTGTGTGTGTGAGAGTGAGAGAGAGGGGCTGGGTTACATGGGGGCATACCCTAGACAATCCTTTGTGCTTTGTCCCTCAACCTTTTTCCAACCGCACCCTCAGCTATCAATCATCTGAACAGCCTTTCTATGAGATCACTTCCTGTATTAGTTCTGCCCTCACCCCAAACCTGAGGTGTATGAAAATTTGCAAAAAGGAAAAGCAAATTTTTGTCAATACTTCTGTTCAGTTTTTGCAATTGCAAATAATTTTTAATTTGCTTACAGTTTGCAAGCCTTTGTGAACACTCTCAACTGGCCCGAGGGAGTAATTTCCACAACAAATACATTCAAATTGACCAACATATATAGAATGTGTTCACCTCAGATGTTTATCTCTGATCAAAAAATTTGAGTGCACCACAGGTCAGAGCTAAGAAGAAATGTAGATTAAGAACGAATGAAGAACAAAGAATTGGATTCAAAATGATCCAACTTTTAGATTTTACTGCCAGTGTCCTTGTGTGATCTCGTTCTGATCTCAGTGAAATGTCAGAGGATTCTTCAGAAAGCTGTGACACATTCACCTCCTCATTTGTATTTCATCTTTTGAAATATGGTCTTGTGCTAATCAGCAAGACTGTGTAGCAATGAGATTAGAGGAAGTAAACAAATGTCATCTATTGTCAGCCATTAGCAGCACAAAGAGACATATAGGCAATATAGCATTTTCAGTGTGTTGGGAGGGAAAAAGTGCTTCTACTGTGTGTGGTCCTGCTGATGATGTTGACTAGTGTCTGTGAGGTCTTGATGATGATGATGATGATGATAAGGAGGAAGAGGAGGAGGAGGATAATGATGGACAGTGGAACGAGTATGACTATGACTTATTGAATTAATGGTGATTTGAAGCTATTGATTGTCTCTCTCTGTCGCCCCCTGCAGGCCAGAACCCGCTGCGCGAGGCCTACTCCATGTCCTGCATCGCCAATGGAGGCTCCAGTGGACGCAAGACGCACCGCGACAGCTCCAGTGTGTCCGTGGCCAGGAAGGAGACACTGTCCTCAGCAGCCAAGAGGTAGCAGACACACATGCACAGTCTCGCGAACAGGAGAACAAACACACAGTATGACACAGACACCTTTCACACACTCGACACACCCCTATCAAAATAACTTTCACACACTTCATACACACACACACACACACACAGTTCATATGAACACTTTCGAATAAATTTAAAATCCCAAACAATGCAATCAAACACGCACACAGACACACACACACACATATACAGGTCAATATTGACACAAGGCCCTTGTTATGTTGAGCCATCGTGCATTGCGTTGTTACGTAACCTTCCTCTTATAGCTCACAGTGGAAACAGCTTGTTGATTCCGAGTGGAAGCCGGGTGAGGAGACGGTGCAGTTTGTTTGTGTGTGGAAGGCGGGCAGAGGAGAACGCATGTGTTTTGATAAGTCCGCTGTGCACCTCCCACGCTCAGCGAAGCACGGAGGAGATAAGGTGTGCGTTGTCTCCCCCAGATGTGATGCAATGGCTCTCGTCACTCCGTGAAAACCCCTGAAAGCAATGTTTACTTTTTTCAACAACCCTAACGATAACGAACGCAGATTCCCGCAGAGAAAATAGAAAATCAGTGGAGTCAGTGGAGCTGTTCAACTCTGTCTTGCAGAAATCTTCTCCAAACACACTGTTGTTATTTGTTTTGAAATCACCGTTATCAAAGGGCTCCTTCAGGTAACTTCAGGATAAAGGTCTTTTTGAGGTGTGTTGACCTGAGGGCGCTGGATTTGTGTGTGTGTTTTTTCCAGTGCTTGCTCTGTTTATGCTACTTGAGTGCCTTGATCTCTGTAATTGTGAGTGTGGCTATTGCATGTATTATGCAGGTGTGAATGTCGTGTGTATTTATGAACGTATGTTTAGTGTGACTGTGCATTTCGTTTATACCGCATTTCAAAGTCTGTCCTATGTGAACTATAGTTCTATTGTAATTTTCTTTCTTATATGTCATGTTATACTTTTGATGTTTCATATCTGAGTGCTTTTCCAGTCCTCTTCTAGAAAGTTCTATCTGTGAACACCTGTACTTCCCTGGTTCTCCCTTGACCCCACTCGCCTATTGTCGACCTCACGTGAACCCTGGTTGTTTTTTTGCAGCGGTTCGGAGCGGAAGCGGGACAAGCCGGCCATGGAGGGTATCAAGGAGAAAGAGGAGCCGCCGCAGGCTAATGATAAAGCCTCCGCTGCCAGACCCCCAACCCCCTCCAGCCACCCCCCATCCCCACACCCCCCTACCCCCCAAAGGCAGACACCGGAGAGCAAGGGCCCCCCACCGGCCAAAAGGTTTCTCCAGCAACCCCACCTCCAAGCCTCACTTCCCTTTGTGCTAACTGAGCAATGTTTAGGGCAAGGCTGACATGCTGTTCCTTTGGGCTGAGCTGTGCTATGCTAAGCGACGTTAAGCTAAGATAAGCAAAGCTAAGCTAGCAGGCTAATGTCTTTGCCTGTTTGGTTTGATATATCTGGAAGCTGCTTTCCTTCGCTCTGTGTGTGTGTGTGTACGTGTGTGTGCTCTTGTTTGCCAAGAGTGCACGCCCGCCCATCCACCCCCTCCCCCCTCCCTACCTCTTTCTCTCTCTCTCCCTTTATCTCTCTCTCTCTCTTTTGCTCCGTTTCACTCCCTCCTTACCCCCCACCATGTTTGTCACTTCATCCCTGACCTTGCACATTGGAAAAGCTGACAGTAACATGCACAGATGATTGTCAGAGGGGAGGCTGGGCAAAGCAGATGATATGTGCTGAAAAGGACTCAGGGGCCTCTGATGCTCCAGGTTGCAACATCAGTGAAAAACAACAGGGAAGATGTAGGGACATGCATAATCACACACACATACACGTACACACACACGCACACATACACACACAGAAATGTGCACATGCACATACACACACACACACACACACAGAGAGAGAGATAGAGAGAGGGAGAGAGACTAGCCTATAGTGGAGCAAACACAAGACATGTGTTTCTCCAGAGATGGCGTGTGGTGACCCAGCACATAGCTGAGAGGTCTGTCCAACTGCTCCCCAAGCTGCACCCCTGCACACTACAGCACGTCATAGACATAAAGCACACACACACACGCATGCACACACACACACACACACACCACACACACACACACACACGCATGCACACACACACACACAGCACATATGCACATGCACACACAGACACACACAGGGACCAAGGGGGAGATATAGACATAGCTACACAAAAGCGCTGCAGAAAGCTAGACTCCCACAGACGGATGCATAAAGAGACCAGAGAAGACCCACACGCACATGGAGAGATGGCATGGAAAGCTGGAAATGAATAGGCTAATGATTACAGTAAAGATGAGAACAGCGTAATTCAATCACAGTGCTAATTAAACCATATAAACATTTAGCAGAGCACAAACAGACACACACACACACAAGACTCATAAACCTGCTGATTGATCTGATTAGCATGAGGTATCATTGATGCTAATGTTACCAAACAAGGCCGTCCGGTTGCACGCTGACTGATCAGGTTGGCTCGGCCACATGACGAGACTCTGGGAGTCCACAGCTGGAAGTGTTCCCACGAGGCACTGTAGCATGGAAGGTGAAGTTGAAACAAATGGATAAATTTGCCTGCTGTCTGTGACCACCCTGATAGAAATCCTCAGACTGTGGAGTGGTGGAGTTAGAAAGCTGCCATATGCCAGATGTGGGCCAAACCAGCCCTGGGCTGGGAAGAATCTAGAATCACACGGGTCAGGTGAGGCTGAGGGCAGAGACTGACGGGGCATGTACTAGTACATACAACATGTCTGCTATGCTGGAGTAAAAACACTTTCCGGACTAGCGAGCATGTGATATTCCTGCATTTGTCCTGAGACCCAAGTAGCAGACGTGGTGAAAAGAATCCTCCTCCACTTTCTAACTTTCTCACTCTGCACTGAGTTTGAGTCTTAGGGCATTGTTGGAGCTCTACCTCATCCAGACTTTTTTGGACACTGGGCCACATCTCTGGGACAGCTGCCTGGTATGACCCAAGAGTTGCTGTAGCAGGTAGTGGATCACCAGGGTCAGCTGGTGGCTTGGACAGTAGGGGAGGGGAGGTCCGTTGGTGAAGGGAGAGTACCAGGACTGGGTGGGTCAGAGCGTGCAGCCGAGCCACAGAGGTGGGGCCCGGCCCGACCCGAGAGGTTTGGACAGTGATGGGAAACAGATGTCTGACTGTCACTCGGCCATGGCTGCGTGCAAGCCCTCCCACTGGTTTGCTAGAATGCTTACACACACACACACACACACACACACACACATACACACACTTTGATGAGGTCAGGCAGTGGTTGAATTTGAATACCTCGACTCCATGACCATGCATTCTCATGCCTCTTCCCCCCCCACACACACACATACACACATACACACACACACACACACAACTTGCTGCCCGTCCCAATTAGCCTTTATATTAGTTGCGGAAACAATCAGCTCCAATTAGCATCAGAGACGCTGAAAACCGATTAGCTTCCTTTCACTCCCTTGTGCCCTGCAACTCTCTGCTCAAGCTCCACACAAACACACAAACACACACACACACACACACACACACACACACACACACACAGATCAACCCTGTGCCCATTAGGCTGGGAGCCGCCAGCCTGATTATTCTGCTTTCTCTGCTGTCCAGAGCCAAAGGAAATTAGTCGGCCCAGATCATCTGCTAACAATTGGATGAGTGGAAATCAGACATGGGGCTGCAGTCCAGTTAGTGCAGACTACCAGGGGCCCAGTGGACTGGAGTCAGCACTGCCAGACACAGGAGTTGGGTGCAAGTCCAGGAGGACTAAGCAGAGCCTGGGGATGAGCAGTATAGTAGAGCAGTGGTTGTCAAACTGGGGCACGATACCAAGTGGTACACAGCGGGTACTTGGATCAGTTCTTGGGGGTAATCAAAGAAAATCTGTGAATAGATGCTCTCACCAGCATGAAGTTATAGAGGTACAGACATAAGTGAGTTTACATTTTGTTTGCACAGCAGTATATTCTTAGTTCTAGGAAGCTGTCTGTGGGACAGGGGGTACTCTGGACATGTGTCAGGGGGGACACTGCAGTTAAAAGTTTATCAACCATTTTATTGGAGCACCTGAAACTATGGGCTTTGCCATGTTGAAGTAGAATATCTGTGAGAAATGGCAGTACTGTAAATTGATGCTTCCCTTTTACACTGTTTGATGGAGTCAGTGTAAGAAAGCAGATCAGTATCACAGTCAGTTTCTGTTTACAACAGCTGCTAATTCCAGGATGGATTAAACAGGTCCCAGATTAGTATCAGTCATGGTTTCTGCTGAAGAAAGCAGGCGATTCCAGGAGAGACTGGACAGGTACTGAAAACAGCAGCTGTGCCAAGGAGTCTATTTTCACTCCAGATTCAGTCCTCTGATTTCTCCCTCTTCCCTGCTGGATGGGTTGAGGTCAAGTATCAGAGGTGGCAGATGCAGCCATATGAAGAGTTAGGTTAGATGTGGCTCTGACTCAGCTATATGAAGAGTTAGGTTAGATGTGGCTCTGACTCAGCTATATGAAGAGTTAGGTTAGATGTGGCTCTGACTCAGCTATATGAAGAGTTAGGTAGATGTGGCTTAGATCAGCTATATGAAGAGTTAGGTTAGATGTGGCTCTGACTCAGCTATATGAAGAGTTAGGTTAGATGTGGCTTAGACTCAGCTATATGAAGAGTTAGGTTAGATGTGGCTCTGACTCAGCTATATGAAGAGTTAGGTTAGATGTGGCTCTGACTCAGCTATATGAAGAGTTAGGTTAGATGTGGCTCTGACTCAGCTATATGAAGAGTTAGGTTAGATGTGGCTCTGACTCAGCTATATGAAGAGTTAGGTTAGATGTGGCACTGGATGTTCTGAAAGGCCCTACAGGTAAAGGATGGCCCTTGGGAGGCATGTCAGCTCTAGCCCTTAAACTTGCTCACAGAGAGGTGACTTTCCTGCCTCCCTTCCTTCCTCCGTCCTGCCCTCTCCCCTCTCCTCCCATTTCCTCCTCTCTGCATCCCCTCTTCCAGAGGGATTTGCAAGGCCCTGTGCAGCTTTACTGCAAGTGTGACTCATGCATTAATATGTCTTTGTACTGTGTGTCAGAGTATGTGTGAAAGGGCAAGAGTAGTACTGGATCACTTCTGTGGGTGGAAGATTAATTTATCCTTTCTTTCTCCTCACTTTCACTGTGATTTTTCTCTCTCTCTCTCACTCTCTCTCTCTCTCCCTCTCTCCCTCCCTCTCCCTCTCCCTCTCTTCTCTCTCCTCTCTCTCACACATTCTTTCACATTCTCTCTGTCCCTCCCTCTAGAGTTGTTTGGATAGGCTAACCGCACAACAGAAGTGATCTTGAGAAGACTCTCTTCTCTTGCAGCGACTAAACCCTTTCTCCTCACAGCT
>PYXC01000133.1:2870000-2875000 GCA_015244755.2 Tenualosa ilisha | reverse complement strand
TTTGGCATGGACTCTGCTGCTTCACGGTCTCCCTCTCTTTGTCCTCTTTCACTTTTTTATCCTCTCCTCCCTCTCTCATAGTCCCTCACCTTTACCCTCTCTCTCTCTCTCTCTCTCTCTCTGTATCCCCCTCTCATCTTTCACTGATTCACTTTAACAGTCTTGCTTAAACTTCCAGTCAGATCTCTAAATTAGACTTCAGATATGCAGACTGGCTACCATGCGGTGCAGAGCATAATACAGACATAAACACAGGAACCATACAGAGAACTGCAGCTTTAAGTTGCAGGGTTATGTGTGGAATGCCAGAGGTAGCCAACCAGGACAGGACAGTTTATATGTAAGGCGGACGAGGTGAAATAATGACGAAGTGGAGGCAAATGACTTAAATCATTATTGCCAGCGAACTGGTCACCTTGTATTTGCATTTAGGATGTAATTTTATCTAGAACTTTCTTTACGTTGAGGAATCATGTGCATGAACTACGGAAAAGAACCTATTCTAGCTAGAGTATAAGTAGAAGTTGTTGGGGACCGTCTACTACCCAGAATCAGATTATGCTTCTAGATTTCTAGGGCTGCAGATGGGAAAACAGTTTAGGTTTAGACGGTAAAGAGCACACTGTGCAAAGAGCATCAGGTGCTTTTGACTGTTGAAAAACAACAAAAACCATCATCCTCTCTTTCTCCGATTTCATTTGGTCCTCAGTCAGGGATTACACTGGCTTTTCCCTGTCTTCTCCTCCCAGCTGAGTTAAGCCCATCACACAAACGCATATTCGCACACACACACACACACACACACACACACACAGGCACAGGCACACACATACAACACGGGCACAGGCACTCTCAGTTTCTCATCTGTCCCCACAGAGAATATATCTTTCTCTTTCTCTCTCTCTCTCTCTCTCTCTCTCTCTCGGATGGTCCAAGCTGACTCATCAGCCAGAGGTGGCTTATTGAGAGCATAACCCTTTGGTTAGTCCTGTGACTACTCAGACACAAAATATCTATTCTTTACCTCAAACTCAATCAGTGCCACACCACTGCAACTGGTCTCCCAAAACCACACCGCTCTGTCTTAAGATTGAAGTAGTACACAAATGATGTGGGAATCTATTACTCCCGCATATGGGCCAGTGAAAATATATGTACACAATCCGGATGAATCTTTGGATTCTTACACTGGAAGGGAGTGCATGCTGCTCATTGTTTTATGCCGTAGGACATTCATCTTGCAGCCATTTGTAATCCGTGACCCGTCACGGCTGATTAGGTGCCGAGCTGGTGCCAGAGATGGACTGTCCCTGGACAGGGCTCTGAGAGGGAGGCTGGCAGGGAGTCTGGGCTGAAGGTTTGGCCTGGTACCCATCTCCCAGACCCCCACCCCTGCCTAATCCCCCTGCTGGCTGCTCCCACTCACAGGCTGTGCTCCATCACACTCAGGGTGGGGGAGGGGTCGCTGGGATGGATGTGGGGAA
This sequence comes from Tenualosa ilisha, assembly GCA_015244755.2. Classification (NCBI taxonomy): domain Eukaryota; kingdom Metazoa; phylum Chordata; class Actinopteri; order Clupeiformes; family Clupeidae; genus Tenualosa; species Tenualosa ilisha. The sequence goes on along the minus strand of PYXC01000133.1, from coordinate 2,873,516 downwards.
CACCCTAGGATTACCTCAGAGCTCATACTCTCAGTCCCCTCAGCTCCCTTCTTCCCCCCTTCCTTCCTTCCTTCCTTCCCTCCCTTACTCTCTCCCTCGCTCCCTCGCTTTCTTCCTCTCTTGCACATTCCCCATCTGTTCATCCCTTTCTCCTTCTTCTCGTCTTTTTTTTTCTTCTTTCCAGTGCAGGCCATCAGCACACTCACAGCATTTTTTGCAAGGCTTGCCTGGTACAGCATTTCTCTCACCTCTCGATCTCTCCCTCCCTTATTCTCTCTCTCTCTCTCTCTCGCTCCCTCTCTTTCTTTCTTTCTCTTGATCTCCCTCTCACGGAAAGCAAGTTTCAAACAGCTGTACAGGCACACTAATGAGTGGAATGTTGTAACCGGTAACTAACAACAGTTTGAATTCTTTTTTTTTTTCTTTATTTACTGTGATTTCCTTGGCAACACCGAATAGATATTTTATTGGAAATCACTGGGAATGATCCGCCAATCGGAATGCCTTGTGAATTCTCTGACCTTATCCGCACTGCGCATGGGTGTGCGTTTTGTCTGGGGTGCGTGCACAGCGCTCACCGAGAGGTGTTGTTTACGCCACGCTGAGGAGGCAGCTGCGAAGGGTGGACATGTTCGAAACCCCCAAGGCTCCTGTAACAGCTCAGTCCCTCAAGCCATGTTTGTGTTTGACACCTGCTAGTGTGTTGGAGCACAGTATGGAGACTGTTGCAGGGTTCCTGCACCAAGACATTAGCTTGGGAGACAAGAAGCTTCTGCTACGTAAAAGAGTCGGGACACTCTTGATGTGCAGAGCCTTATTTGCGGCGAGTGGGAACATTTCAGCTTTAGACCTATTGGTTCTGTCTTCAATTTGTGTTGGCTAATCAGAGATAAAAAAATCTATTCAAAGCAAACCAAAGCCTTTGGAGAGAGTACCCTGACTAGTACTGCAGTGAAATGCAATATTGAGTGGAGGTTTTAAACAGTGCTAGCCTGGCTACCAAGACACAGAGATAGCTTTAACATTTAGCTCTTTCAGTTAGAGGCGTATCAGCGGAGGTGTAGTAGGGGTTGTTTAATGGGGGGGTGTGATATGGCATAAATAAAGGGCTAATATTAAGGCCGTGAGAAATGGCCTGGATAAATGATCTGTTCTGAGAAGTGGGGGAACTTCATACCTCCGCGTCCATCGCCCACTACACCCCTGCTTCCCTCACCAACCCAAACAATAAGGTCAGAGTATTCACACAAGACTGACAGCATAGGGGTTTTTTTTTAGTGTGTGTGTGTGTGTGTGTGTGTGTGTGTGTGTGATTTTGCTGCTGTAATTGCACATTTGTCTATTTAAGGGCTCAGGATGTGAATCATTTGGAATGGCTTCCTCAGCAGGAAATGATCTCACCTTTGTCTGTCAATTGTCCTTCCTCTTTCTCTCTCAATCTCATACCATACATCATCTACCTATCCACATCCTCTATCGTACCTCTCTCTCTCTCCTTCCCTGTCTCCCTCTCCACGTATTTCTCACACACTCAACTCTCTCAGAGGGGGAGTACATAAAGACGTTCATGCGTGGGCGTCCCATCACCATGTTCATCCCCTCGGATGTGGAGAACTACGACGGCATCCGCACAGAGCTGCCATCCGAGAGACTCAAACTGGAGTGGGTGTATCCTTCCTCAGTACGTGCGAATACTTGTGTCTGTGTGTGTGTGTGTGTGTGTGTGTGTATGTGTGTCACTGAAAGAGTGTGTAGGCATTGATGAGGGAATACATGTCAAACAGGATAGGTGGGATACACACATCTGAAACCTGTATCCTCTCGACCCAGGAATTTAAATAGAACAGTGTAAAAAACGGAACCCGGTTTAGAAAGCGGGGCCCACCTCGAGTGGCCCTGGAGAAAAGCCTGGGAAATCGCTTTGCTTTCGGGCCTTTTGACGAGCTAAAGCAATTACATTCTTAAATAGGTCAGGTCATCTAAAATAACAGCCCCGCTGGAAGTATTACGTGCTACTTAATAAATGTCCTCTATGGATCTCAATTCTAGTATGGACTCCTCACGGTTTTGGTACGTGGGAATGTGGATTGTGTTGGTGCAGTGCCCTGCAGTCTGTGTGTGTGTGTGTGTGTGTGTGTGTGTGTGTGTGTGTGTGTGTGTGTGTGTGTGTGTGTGTGTGTGTGTGTGTGTGTGTGTGTGTGTGTTTGTCTCCTCCTTAACTGGCGCTGCTCAGGTTTGGCTACCGGGGGCGAGACTGCCGGGCCAACGTGTGCCTGCTGCCCACGGGTGAGATCGTCTACTTCATCGCCTCCGTGGTCGTCCTCTTCAACTACGAGGAGCGCACGCAGCGCCACTACCTGGGACACACCGACTGCGTCAAATGGTGAGCGGGTGGTGGGGTCAGATGCATTTGTGCACACACACACACACACACATACACTCACTGACAAACACACAACACACACACACATACATGCACACACACACACGCTGACAAACACACAACACAACAACACATACACACACACACACACACACACTGACAAACACACAACACAACAACACATACACACACATACACATACACACACACACACACGCAAACATTTTTTTAATTTTGCAGACACATACATGAGCATAGACATTTAGTTTGACGTAATATACTGTACATTCAAACAGGCAGAAAACTCAGACTCCTCCATGAGGAACAGATGCAGGCAAATGCAGTGTCGCGACTTGCACACCTGCCTGGTCTGAAAAGGAGCTCTGCGCCTGCAGTCATAAAGCGTTAATCCGGGTTATTCTACGATCACGCAGCGTTGGAGATTCCCATGACTATCTGTTTTCTGGCTTCCAGCACACCCTCATTTGCAAAGCAAACACGCAGGCCGTAATTAGAGGAAGTTTATGTCTGCCGCAAGTGGAAGTGGAGAGAGGGAGTTATGAGAGACCCCACCACAAGCAGCCGCTCCGTGAACCCTGGCTGCAGGGTTACTGTCACTCGCCACCTCTCACTTTACTCAACCTCTCTCTCTCTCCCTCTCTCTCTCATTCTTTCTTTCTTTCTTTTATAATATTTTTCTCCACTTCTCTGTGGTCCTAAAAGATGAACAGAGCATAGAAAGAGGAGGCAGACAGGGTCATCCGTCACTTTGACTAGGCAAATGACTGAGAACTCCGCTGCTAGACTCGACTAGAGTAGAACAAGTCAGTGTTGTGTTCACTATCTCAGGCCCAGTGTCTTCCCTAAGCCCTACACCCTGCGCCCTGAACCCTCAAAGACTTAACTGGTGTTTATCGACATCATGACTGGCTGATTTGTGCCCGTGAAGTCTTTAAGGCTTCAGGGCTTCAGGGCTTGTAAGGATTTAGGATTTAGCCGATGGGATTCTGCCAGTATGTACAGAAAAGAGTGTGAATCTCTTGGCACACACCTGTCCACACACAGGTGTGTATATTCTCTGAAGCCAGCAGTGACCACACACACACACAGACACACACACACACATGCACAGA
>PYXC01000133.1:2730000-2862500 GCA_015244755.2 Tenualosa ilisha | reverse complement strand
CGATGGCTTCCAGGTGGAGGTGCAGGTGAGGAGATGCCCCCCCCCTCTTGAACTCTTTTCTCTTCCTCCACCATCTTTTCTTCCAGCAAACACCCCTCACCTGTTTCCCACACCCTGCGCGAGCGTCACCGTCTTTCCTCCCTGGGGTTTGAGCGACGTCGCTGAGATGGCGCTCACAATGGCTCATGTGGATGAGTCGTTTGCCAGACAAACGGTGGAATGCATCCCTTTGGGGCCTGTTACCAACATGACTACAAACAGTCCAAATGTCAAATAAATGTTATAGCAAAAAACAGCACTACTAACACACACCATCTGAGCGTCAGAGTTTGTATATTTTCTCAGACTCTCTGACTATAGCCATAGCCACACTCACACACACACACACACGCACACACACACACTCACACACACACACTGGCCACATCCTGAGCGCGTTTCCCGTGCCGTAGTCATGACCAGTCTCGGGTTGGCGGAGAGGGTAAAACAATGCAGGCCCCAAGCTTCCCACACTGAAAAACAGCCCTCCCCAGACAGGCCATGCTCCACGGCACTCAGTATGCAGGGCTAATGGCTGAGTCTATGGCTGGATGGGGGCCTGAAGCACCACAGCGCCCAGCTCTGGCTCTGAGGCCATCCCAGTAACGAGGCGCCTTGGGGGGAGGGAGTCAGCTGATTTAGGGGAAGGGGCTGGATGGTGGATTCCACTAGGGAAGTGCACAGAAACACAGAAAGTGTGTGTGTGTGAGTGTGTGTGCATGCCAGAGCTGTGCTCACTTCATCACTAGCAACAAGTGGTATGTGTGTGTTTGTGTGTGTTTGTGTGAGTGTGTGAGTGAGACGACAGATCTTAGTAATTTGTGCATCTTTATGGAGATGCGTGTGTCTGCGTTGGTGTTTGTCAGTCTTTTGAGTGTGCTGGACTCATCCATGGGTATATGCATGCCTGTGTGTGTTCTTGTTGTTTTAGTGTGCATGAGTAGGAATTTTTATGAGGGTGTTGGTCTGTCTCTCTCCCCCTCTCTCTCCCTCTCTCTCTCGCTCCCTCTATCTTCCCCTCTCCCACTCCCCCCCCCCCCCCTTCTCTCTCTCCCCCTCTCTCTCTCTCTGTCTGTCTGTCTGTCTGTGGATGAGTACCAGTCCCAGTGCCATGCTCTATCCCCACCCCCTACTCTCTCCTTTGTCTCCTGATGGCTTCCATGCGGCATAGGCTCCTATCCAAAAGGGTTATTTCCCCTCATCTGGCGTGCGTGCGTGCGTGCGTGTGTGTGTGCGTGTGTGCGTGCGTGTGTGCGTGCGGCACTGAGCCAGAGACTTATTGCCTTACTCTGATGTGTGTGATTGTGTACTTGGGTGGGTTTCTGTGTGTGTGTGTGTGTGTGTGTGTGTGTGTTTATAAGACATTCATCCAGAAGGGGTATTTCCTTTCTCTCACGTGAGGATTTGTGTGTGTGTGTGTTTGTGTGTGTGTGTCTGACACAGATGGGTTATTTCACTCCCCTCTAGCTCTGTGGTATGAGAAGCCATCCTCTCATTTTTTCATGAAGAGTGTGTGTGACAGAGAAAGAATTTGTGTGTGTATGTGTGTGTGTGTGTGTGTGTGTGTGTGTGTGTGTGTGTGAGAGAGAGAGAGTGTGAGACTACTGGCACTCTCATGCAGACCAGTCTCTCATTTCTCCAGGCTGTAGTTTTTTCCTACCCCAAAACACACCAGAAAGAGACTGGTAGTCCTCTCTCCTGCTACCAGCTAACACACTTAAACAATTACACACACACACACACACACACACACACACACACACACACTTATTGTCATTAATGTCTTACTCTTATTCTTTATTATGATGTTTGACATTGTTTCTCTCTCTCTCTATCCCTTTCTCTCTCTCTCTTTCTCTCTCTATCTCTTTCTCTCTATCTCTTTCTCTCTCTCAGGGTCACACAGATGAGTTGTGGGGTCTGGCCACACATCCGTTCAGGGATCTTTTCCTCACTTGTGCTCAGGACAGACAGGTGTGTCTGTGGAACGCAGTGGACCACACGCTGGAATGGACCAGGCTCCTGGATGTAAGGCACACACATACAAACACACACACACACACACACACACACACACACACACACAGATGCACATAGCACATGAATACATTAGTGTCTAAAGATATGTGTGATTGTGTATGTGTTTCAGGAGCATGGACACTGTGCAGACTTCCACCCTAGTGGTGCTGTAGTGGCCATTGGCACCCACTCTGGAAAGTAAGAATGCCACCCTTACTCTCACATTCTCACATCTGATCTGCGTAGGATCACATTTGTATGTGCAATTCTTTTCTGATGTGTGTGTGTGTTGTGTGTATGTGTGTTGTGTGTGTATGTGTGTGGCTGTGGCTTCTTGGGTTCTGTGTGTGTGTGTGTGTCAGGTGGTACGCACTGGATGCTGAGACGCGGGACTTGGTGGCCATACACACAGATGGCAACGAGCAGCTGTCTGTTATGCGCTACTCAGTAGGTGAGTTTCTGTGACACAGACACACAGACACAGACACACACGTTTTGATATCTTTCACAGTCGTTGACACAGCCACACACAAATTCACATTCCGTCCCCCTCCTCTCAGTAGCCTGCTTGAGATGGCCATAAAGCTGTCGGTGGAATGACTGGCATGGCTGAGTGTAACTCTATTCCCCATGATGGTATTACATGGGCTTATTGTCATACTTGTGGCTTGGTGAGAGCAACACCAATGAATTTCTGTGCATTCTGTCTTTCTCTCTCCCACACTCTCTCTTTCTCTCTCTCTCCCACTCTCTTTTCCTCACCTTCTCTCTGTCTGCTACTGCTCTTCTGTTCTGTGCCTCTCTCTCTCGATCTCTTGCTCTCTCTCTCTTTCTTTCTCTCTCTCCTCCCCAGATGGAGCCCTGCTGGCAGTGGGATCTCATGATAACTTCATTTACCTCTACACAGTGTCGGACAAAGGCCGAAAGTACAGCCGATACGGGAAGTGCTCGGTAAGTGCTTGCTTTCCTCAAGAGAGATCAACCAAAGATCACTGAATGCTGACCAAGATAGAGCGACATAATACATTAAAATGGCAGAAAACGTGAATTGTTCCAGCCTACATAAGCGGGAGCGTCACATGACCTCACAATATAAACTTTTCAATGATCCTCTGTTTCAGCCTATGAGGGCTCGTCTCTGGTCTGCATAAAGGAGGAGACTCCCCCCTCCCCCTTGCGAAAATAGAACACAGGACTTAATAACCAACATTTGTGCCTCTCACGCTTTTACCCTCTCTGGATCAACTCCTGCAAGTTCTTTGTGTTCCTTGTAAACCAGTGACTGGATTCATCAAATCCAAATGCCCAGTTAGCTGCAGCTACCAGTAGTAATTGCCACAAAACACTGATAGTCATAACAGCAACAGGCTTGCGTAAGAGACCACCTTCTGAAAGTCCTTAAGCAGCCTGGAAAATGCCTTTAGCAAACAGATTGATGTTACTGTTCATTTGGGTCACATTTGACTCCTATTCTCTGAGAGTTTTAGCATGTAAACATCATCCACTGTAACTATCATCTGTCCACAATAAACCACACTGTGGGTCCCACTAAGTCCATTTAGTTCTGTGGAGACCCATTTAACTGGACAAACTAGTATATGTGTGTGTGTGTGTGTGTGTGTCTCCAGCGTGTCCCTAGCCTGCCCTACACTGCAAACTGTGAGTGTGTGTGAGTCACACACCAGTGGTATATGAATTCCCCTTCAAACAGGCCAGCTGTCATCATATGTGTGGTCGGCATGATTTAATCATGAAATAACTGGTTGCTTTGTGAAGCTGCAGCAGCCTTGGCTCCCAGTTAGGGTCTGGATTGGACAGAAGGCACACTGTGCTCCTCAGATCTGAAATGCATTTATATGCATGTGTCCTTCCCTATACATCACAGAGTACTATGTACGTGTGTGTGTGTGTGTGTGTGTGTGTATATATATATGTGTGTGTGTGTGGTGTGTGTATGGGCATGTTTTATGCCTGTTTGGATTGCTGCACATGCATGTATGTCTGCACATAGCACAGGCTCAATCACATGTGCTGCCGTCTTGGCCTGCCTCATGGTAGTACATCACAGGATGGGGCTTGTGGGCTTAACCTCGGCCATTCTCCTAACTTCTCCCCCGCCCAGCGGTGTCTGACACCTTTACGATTGAGCGGTTGATGGAGGTCACAACCCCACGTCGACCCCCCCGAGGACCAGCACCACGGCAGGAGGCTCGGCTGGCGTGCGATTAGCATTAGTGTGAACGTGAATCAACGTGAGGAGAGGAGGCTCTGGGTTGTGTGTGTGTGTGTGTGTGTGTGTGTGTGAAGTGAAGCGCTAATGGAAGTGAAATGGTGTGATGGGGGGGGGGGGGGGGCCGAGGGGTTTTATGGCGTGTGGCGGGTCCTGACCCAAGCCGGAGTGGACCCCACAGGGAGGTGGTTAAACCACTCCGAGCCTTGCCTGTGTTTCTCCATCTCGATCTTTCTTCATTCTGTCCATCTCTTCTTTGTCGCTCTTCCTCCTGTTCTTGTCTTTCATGTAAGCGTGGTGCATTGTGCAATGTGGACATGAAAAGACAAGTAACAGTGTAATTACAGACTAAATAATTAGGTGGCTTAAAGCTTAAAGCTGTTTCTAATGAGTTGCAGCAGCACTCTGCCAGGTTCTCCCTCTCTCCCTCTCACTGCACCCTTCCGTCCTCATGTCTTCTGCTCTATTCTGTCCATTTATTCCTTCCCACACTCTTTCTTTGTCAGTCTCTGGGCTTTCTCATTTTCTTCATAATAGCTCTCTCTTTCTCCCCTTTTTCTCTGGTGTCCCTCAATTTCTTCTTCGTTTTTTTCTCCCTCCCTCCCTGTGTGTGGGTTGGCCTGTTGGCTCTGACTAGTGTTAGTGTGAGGAGCAGGATTTGGGTCAAGGTTATTTTCGTGTGGTTAAAGTTTTGGATGACTGCTATTTGCACCAAGTTTATTGCCGTGAGTGTGTGTGTGTGTGTGTGTGTGCGCGCGCGTGTGTATGTGTGTATGCGTGTGCGTGTGTGTGTGTAGTTGTGCACGTGCATGAATGTCAGATCATCAGTTGAGGTTTGAAGTTCAAGCAGACTGGCACACAAAGAAGCAGTCCCATTCCAGATGTTTCAAAACACAAGATGGGAAGATTGAGGGAAAGCGCTCTCTCTCTCTCTCTGTGAGAGTGTGTGTGAGCGAGAGTGTGTGTGACAGAGAGAGTGTGAGCGAGAGGGAGAGTGCGAGAGTCTGAGAGAGTGAAAGAGTGTGTGAGCAAGAGCGAGTGTGAGCGAGAAAGAGTGAGAGTGTGAGCAAGCGTGAATGAGACACAAGGAGGCAGACTGAAACAAAGGCAGAGGTCATGAGCAAGAGAACGCTAGAGCTCCCATTTGACACTTTCAAGGCTAGCTATGCAAAAGCAGTCATACGAGAGAGAGAGAGAGAGAGAGACAGAGAGACAGAGAGAGAGAGAGACAGGGAGGCAGACAGGATAAAGGAGAAGGTTGAGCCAATGCGGTGTTGGATTTGGCAGTCTATGCACACACCCCTGTGTGAGTGTGAAGGAGAGGTCTGGAGGCTGTTTTGTGTGTGTGTGTGTGTGTGTGTGTGTGTATGTATGTGTGTGTGTGTGTGTGTGTGTGTGTGTGTGCACGCACGCACCATGGATAAACAAAGAAAATTGTGGCTAAATTAACAGTAGAAGGCAAACATATAAAATATTTGGGTTGAAGAGAAGCATTGGTCCATATTTCAGTTGAATAGTCTACACAGCTGAGAGAAAGAGGCTCTCAAAAGGCATGGCCTGAGTAGGGCTTCAGGGTACTGAGTAGGGCTGAGTGCAGGCAAGCAGATTTACACTGATGCATTTTTATGCATCTGCATAGCATACACTGTGAATGGAATAAAAAGGCTTTTTATGAGGGCAGACTCGGATTGTCTAGACATCCACAGCTCAGGGAGTCTCTAGGGAGAGGAGCTACTGTTTCTGAGAAATGTCATAGTTATGGTTGTTTTGCTGTAGGCTGCCAGGAACTAGATGTGTGTCTCTCTCACTCACACAGTGTGAATGGCTGTGTGTGTGCTTACGGGGTGAGTGTTCGTCTGAGGGAGTGTGCTGTATTAGTACATGGCGAGGGATGTGGAGCATTTGTAAAATCAAACATCACATGACTTTGTATAGGTCACATGACTTTGTTTACATATGAGAGTGGCTCAATCAGTGAGTTGCTTTTTTGTACTGCTGTCACTGAATGGATGTGTGTGAGTGTGCACAGCAGATGGGGAACATCTGGCCCATAGGAATTTAGGAGATGTTGCAGTTTCTCTCTCTCTCTCTCTCTCTCTTCCTCTCTCTCTCTCTCTCTAATGTTTATGACTTATGACTGTGTCAGCACATATTGTCGCACATATTGTGAGCCTTCAGACTCCATAGAAATTTTTCCTGTTCTTGTCTTTCATATAAGCGTGGTGCATTGTGCAATGTGCAGGTTCTCCCTCTCTTCCTCTCACTGCACCCTTCTGTCCTCATGTCTTCTGCTCTATTCTGTCCATTTATTACTTCTCACACTTTCTTTGTCAGTCATATGACTTATGACACTGTCAGTACATATTGTTGCACATATTCTCAGCCTTCAGACTCCATGGAAATGACTGAAATCCCCACACTTGTGTGTGTGTGTGTGTGTGTGTGTGTGTGTGTGTGTGTGTGTGTGTGTGTGTGCGTGCGTGCGTGCGTGTGTGTGTGCATGTGCAATGGAGCAAAAGTGTGTCAGTGCATACAGTGTCCTTTTCTGAGGTCACACCCTGTTGTCTCACAAAAAGTTATGAATCATAATGCCCACAAATGAGGGATGTGTTTTTCTTAGTCATATTTGGGTTTCTCTCTTTCTTTCTCTCTCCCTCTCTTTCTTTTCTTTCTCTGTCCCTCTCTCTCCTTTCTTTTCCTCCTCCAGGGACATTCCAGCTACATCACACATCTTGACTGGTCCCCCGACAACAAGTTTATCATGTCCAACTCAGGAGACTATGAAATCCTCTACTGTAAGTTCCCAACAACAGTGTGTGTGTGTGAAATGTGTGCATGTTTTAATGCAGAAATGAGGTGGCAAATCAGCACACACACACACACGCACACACACCACACACCACACACACACACACACACACACACACACTTCATTCCTAAAATCCAGAGACAGTGTGTCATCAACCACAATCCCCCCTATCGCCACATACCGCAGAAGCATTTCTCTGCTTACTGTTACCCCCTGAGTCCACAGGCACACACACACACACACACACACACACACACACAGTAAACAGACTTATATGCATACCAGAAAGTGCTCATGCACATTGTGCAGGTGCACACACACAAATGCATAAATATAATATGACATAGTATGATATAAGTATGATAGAAATATAACTACTGCATAATATGACTACTCTCCTTGCACAACACAGCCATGCTAAACGTTGGTTACTTTGATTACTATTGTACACACTCACACACACACACACACACACACACACACACACACACACACACACACACACACATATCCACACTCACACAACCCCCAACACCCCACACGCACGCACGCACACAAATATATAAACATATTGCACTCTGTGCTCTCCTCACTGTGACCTTTTGCATTGACGCACAGCCCAGTCATTTCCTGGTGGAGGTCAGAAGTGAGCAGAATATCGCGCTGTGTTCCCACTGTGTGTGTCACGGAAGGCAAATGAAACCGTAATCACTGTTTGGCTCCACTCGTTTGGAATGGAGTTCTCTGTGTGCTCTGGCTGAAGATAGTGGTTTTATGGTCGTAAATGATAACCTTTGAAATTGTGTTTGTGTATTTTGTCCCAGTATCAAATACACACACACACACACGTACATCAAACGCAAAAACACAATCTTCCTCTCTAACACCTCTCTCTCTCTCTCTCTCTCTCTCTCTCTCTCTCTCTCTCTCTCTAGGGGACATTCCAAGTGGCTGTAAGCTCATCCGCAATCGCTCTGAGTGTAAAGACATAGACTGGGCAACCTACACTTGTGTGTTGGGCTTCCATGTGTTTGGTGAGTGAATTCTTTTCTGTCTCCCTCTTTTTCCCATCTCATCACATTGGACTTGATTCTACATAACAAAACATGGCAGAGACTGAGAATCAGTTTGTATCTGGGTAATCAACTGTGCCAACCCAAAGCAGACATAGCAGGCCTACAGTTGTGAAGGCACACACACACACACACACACACAGACACACACACACACGCACACGCAAATTCTTCAATTTTTCCTGAGGATGGAAAAACACTTAGATTCACAGCAGCTGTTGAATGTTTCAGGGAATCTCAGGTGCATGTGTCTGTCTGTCTGTCTGCCTGCCTGCCTGCCTGTTTGATTGTTCATCCTTCTGACTATGCTTGTGTCTCTAATCTTCCTCCTTTTGCTGTTCTGTTGCAGGCGTGTGGCCCGAGGGCTCAGATGGCACAGACATTAACGCCCTGGTAAGGTCTCACAACCGCAAAGTTATCGCCCTCGCAGACGACTTCTGCAAAGTGCACCTCTTCCAGTATCCCTGTTCCCGGTCCAAGGTACGCAGACAGCACAGCACAGCACAGCACAGCACAGCACAGAGCACAACACAGCACAGCACAGCACAGCACAGCACAGCACAGCACAGCACAGCACACAACACAGCACAGCACAGCACAGCACAGCACAGCACACAGCACAGCACAGCACAGCACAGCACAGCACAGCACAGAGCACAACGCACAGCACAGCACAGCACAGCACAACACAGCGCACAGCACAGCACAGCACACAACACAACACACAGCACAGCACAGCACAACACAGCGCACAGCACAGCACAGCACAGCACACAGCACAGCACAGCACAGCACAACACAATACAGCACACAACACAACACAGCACACAGCACAGCACAGCCACCCTCAGCACAGCCTCCCTCAGCCTCAACTTCACCTTTACTCAACTGTGATCATCTCATATTTAGTCAAAAATAGGTAATGTGAGGCAGCCAGTTGTTCCAAGAGCTCAGTTTGATTGAAGTGTGTGTACGGGTGTGTGTTCATTTTGTGTCCGCAGGCTCCCAGCCATAAGTACAGTGCCCACAGCAGTCACGTGACCAACGTGAGCTTCCTGCACACGGACAGCCACGTGGTGTCCACGGGGGGCAAGGACATGAGCATCATGCAGTGGCGCCTGGTGGAGAAGACACCCTCGCTGGTGCCAAGCAGCGACTCGGCCCTGGGCCTGAGCGACACCCTCCTGCACAGCCCCTCCCCTAGAGGGGTGGCCTCACTCCCCCTCACCCCGCTCACCCCCCAGACGCCCACAGAGCCGCCGCTGTTGCCGCTGACGACCAACGCCAACGCCACCATTAGCACGGCCACGCTGCCGGCGACCCCCAACGCTGAGGTGGTGGATGGAGAGATGGAGGCAGAGCTACCCGCCCACAGCCCCACGGCCAATGGGAGGCAGGAGAGCTCGCCTGACTCCCCGCCCCCATCCATTGAGCCCACACTGACGTCTGACAGCACGCTGAGCCCCAAGGACAGCCTGGAACCTAGCGATGATACAGCCACACCTAGCGACGAAGGCATGCCTTTCTCACTGCCCTCATAAATTGGGACCCCCACCCCACAGCCCTCCTCCACAACAGGTCCTAGATTACCACCCCCCACCCCTTACCCCTCCAACCTGACACCACCCAAACCCTATCCTGACACCTTTGTCTCAAGCACCGCATCCCGTGTGTACATACACACACACACGCACACGCACACACACACACACACACACACATAGAGTCAAGCTACATACACACACACTGATATATCACCCAGCCTGATGTCACTACAGCTCTCTAGAGGAGATGGACAGAGCAGGGTTTGACCTTTTCAGTTGTCTGTTTTTAGTACTCCTTATTATTGACTTGTTTTGGTTGTTTGTCTTCCTGTTTTAATGAAAGACTTGTGAAGTGAAGTTACGGAATGGTTGATGAGAAAACAAGAGGGATGGAGAGATAGAGAGAGTGAGTTTCCAATTGGATCGGCCGACAGTTTTTGAAAAGTCTTTTTGAATGGTCACAGTGTGTATGGTAGAAAGAGATTAGGAATGGGAAGAAGCATGTGACACTTACCACATCACACACATGCGCGTGCGGACGCACTCAAATTATGACAACAGTGAACAGTTTCTACCAAAATACAGTACATAAATAAACACACACACATACCTTAGCACGTACACTATGTAAAATGTCCTCCCAAACAATAGTTGAATTTAATGTTTGTAAACTGTAATCTCTTTCTCTTTAGTCCTGATAGCCACCATCTCCACCAGCCATGAATGAACTCAAAGTAATGCATGTTTCTGAGCTAAGCTAACTGGACTCAACTCAACCTGATCTGGTAGTTTTCCTCCATACCTCAAGGGGGCAATCTTATCAATGTGCCCCACTGCCATGCTAATGTAAATTTGATATAACAGACATAGCATTCCTGCTTTGATCACTCACGTATCATTGGGTCACCTGTAGTACTGTAGTCCGTGAACATTAGCCTAGCCAAAGGCACAGTGATATCAACATAATTATCATTGTGTTCTGTTTTATTAGCCTGTAGGTAACACAGTAGCTATTACAGTGAAGTTATCAAAATGTTTGTAGTCCAAGGCTATCTCCTGCAACACGCACAAGCGTGTATACACGCACACACACACACACACACACACACATACACACACACTTACAAACACAGATGGCTTCTCTTCACGCAGGTGTGAAGCTGGCTTGCCGGTCTGTCTTGGGGGGATTTTAGGTCCACCATGCAACCACCACCCTTGGACTTCTGTTAAAGGACTCATGTGTTGGTCTGTGGATACACCAACTACTGAGCTTCCAGACGGACTCATGTCACCTTACCTCTTTTTCTATGTTACTTTATCTTTTTTTTTTCTTGCTCTCCGTTCTTGCCCTTAACTGTAGAAGGGTATGCAGGCTTTTGTCTTTATTGTTCAAAGCTGTCTTCCTTTTATTTCCTTTTTCTGTTGGTTGGGGGTTCTCTGCTGTCTCCTCATTTAGCAGATGAGTGACTGTCTTTTGTGGTTGTTTGAGTTTATAGGTGTTTTTTTTGTGATTAAAGTCTTAAATGCGTGTAAGATGCCGTTTACGCCTCTGACACTCTAAAGGAATAAGTCATCATTATGACACCCCCATTCCCATTCATCCCATCTTTTGTCACTATATACAGACACACACACACACACACACACACAGAGTCACACTCATCTGATCATCTGTGCTGTATTTCAGAACCTCTGAACTCAGGATCTATCTGACTATCTGACAGGAATACACAGCCAATCACAGGGGAGCTGTAACTCAGAACAAAAAGAAACATTTCTGACACACATCCCAGCATTTTGATATTAAAAACATAAAGGAATAATTGAATGAATGATACAGAGAGAAAACTTTTTTTTTTTCACACGTCCATATGCTTGTTTTGGAGAGAAAGCGAGATCTTACCAGGTGTTACACACATACTGGCATTTGTATTTTTATGAGGACAAAGAGGCCCACTTTGTCTTTATGAAATGATGAATAGTTTGACAACAGGAAGAAGAGGCTAGCAGTATTGTAATAGTCTACTGGAGGGATAAAATTGTGACAGCAGGGGTAAAGAATGTGTACAAAGGCATGGAGTTCAGAGATAGATGAACGATAGCGAGTGCATGACCTGAGCATGTTTTGTGCGACCATGGCCACATACCAGTGTTTAGAAGGAGAGTGTGTTTGACATTAGCAAAGCAATGTATTAGCAGATACATAAAGGGGGTCCCACTCTCAAACACTAAAAGGGAAACAACTGTGTGGAATACACACAATGGGATGGATAGGTGACACTGTCAGACTTGGTATTCCTCTGAGATAGGGCTATTTCATTTACTCAAGTGGATTTGGCAAGACTCCTTTTGTTGTTGATTTGCATGCATGGACATGATCAATGTGTGTTGTAGAATTGGTTGGATGGACGTATGATCAATCAGTTGAATGTGATGGTCGCCCTCCTTTAGCTTCCAGCAGGGTTGACTGTACAACGCTTATTTTTAAAGAAAACAAAAAAACATGTACATATGAATCTTGTGTATGATGGACTTTTGTGCTTCTCTTTATTGGAGTGTTTTGTTTTTTGCTATAGACTAGCTAGGCTAACTTTCTAGCCCCCCTCCTTCCTGACTGCTCCACTGATGGAGCTCTCTTTCTCTCCCCTAACCACCACTGCTTACCTTATGCCTCACTCCTCCAACAAACTCAAGCCATCTTTTAAAAAATGCTTTGCTCACAGATACAAGGGGATATTTTTGAAAAACGAGTAGCTTCTGGTTTTTTTTGCATCATTTTTTGCCCTAGAGATAACACTCCGAGTTAGCCAACTCTCTCTGATCTCTGTGGGTGCCCCCCTCTCTGTGATGTACATTCTAGCAGTGTGGCTGCTCTCTGTATATAATGGTATGCCTGTGTGTATATATCAGGTTGTTTTTCCTCTTCTTTTTCTTCCTTTCCCTGGGTGGGTAGAGGGCTTTAGGTCGGTACTGACTGATTCAAGGTCTGTCTGGTCATTTGAGTCACCTTCCCTTTTCATTTAAGGGAAATGGGATGATGGGCAAGTCTTTTTTTCTTTACAATGGAAATTATGTATTGCATTGCATTATGTAAGGTTCCATCTCCCTGGACTGTTCTCCATCCTTGTTTGCCTGCTTCACCAGTAGGAGAACATGTTCAAGCTTCTTTTCTGGATTCCAGTGCCTGTGCTTTCTCTTGCAACAAAGAGGCCATCATCATGGCCCTTTCAACATCAGGGATGGCCTCAGTGACTCACCTGTGTGTGAGTCTGCGTATATGCATGCATGCATTGTTGCAACCAGTCAAAGTGCAGGCTGACTCCCTCACAGCCAATCAGTTCAGCCCAGAGACCTGTCTTTTGAATGTTTCTCCGATTAATTGCCTTTTTTTCTTGTCAGCAAAAATAAGGGGTTGGTTTGGGTTGGGGGCGCGGGGGGGGGGGGGGTTCTGAGCAGGTGGGAGGATTTTTAAAAATCCTTTCTTCTTTTGTAGAAGGGAGGGATACCAATTGTTATAAGCCTTGAGGGGTGTCTGTGGAAGGAAATGCTTACATTCTCACCAGCACACACACATGCACAGATACATGACTGCATTGCATCTCTTTCAGGATTCAGGAAGTTTACTTCTCTTGCCAGATGTATGTGTGTGTGTGTGTGTGTGTGTGTTTGTGTTTTTTTCTGTGTGAGCGAAAGAGAGCGAGTATGTTTGCATGGTGTGTGTGAGTTTAGCAGTCGGACATGTAGTCCTGCTCTCTTTTTTTTAAGAATAGTCTGTTCTCTTTAAAGGCTTGTACAGTGTCTTTGTTTTTGTGTAAGGTGGGCTAGCATCCAAAACATACAACACAAAAGAAAAGAATGAGGAAAAACAGTGAGAAAAAAAAGAAAAGTGAAAAAGTGGAGTGTAAAATGCAAACCTTCTAGAATAGTCTAGAATGCCAGGCCTGTGCTCATGAACTGGGACAGGAGGGTGAAAGAATGGAGGGGAAGGAAAGGTAGGGCGGGTGAGAAATTGTACTCCAAATGGCCTTTACCCCTTATGCGCCCTTTCCCAGAGTGCATTTCTTCAGACCCATATGACAAAGTGGGTATAGAAAGGGGCTTGCTTTTTTCAAGAAGTTTTAGTGGAAAAGGGTGTCATGGGTTTTCATGGTGGTGGTAAACTTGAGAGGTATTGATGGTTGGGGTCAATGACAAAGACATGAATGATGGAGGGGAAAAATTGTTTTGTTTTGTTTTGTTTTCTTGTGACAATGTTTGAGCCAATCTGTCTCTCATGCATTCCCGTCGAAGGGCAGAAAAATACTGAAGATTTTAAAATATGAAAATAAAACATTTTAAAAAATATTTCTGTTTCTTGCCTTTTCTTTTCACTGTGCCAATTTTCATAATTTGCATACACAGTCACATTTTTTAACAAGTAACAGAAAATGAATGTTTTTCTTTGGAAGTTGCTGAACTAATGCATCTAAACCATCATTCAGGATTGAGTGATAAAGGTTGTAGAGGTAAATAAAGGTGTAATTTGTTTAACGTGAAATTCTGCTTGGTTTCTAAACTGGTTACTTGACTTTGTTACTTTGCAGTTATCTGCTTAGTCACAAATTTCACATTTCACATTCACATTCGTTTATAAGTTAATAAACCTTTTATTGAAATCACATAATTACAGGACATGGGGACGAATAAGAGAACAGGAGGAGGATATATCAAAGTCAGGGGTTGGAATCAAGAGTCGGGTACCAAGTAGAATTGAGAATCTAATGTGTCTGTCTACTGGGATCGTATGCTTCTGACTTTAACAATTCCTCTTATCAATGTGGATGTTTTTGAGATCATTGGCAATTGGCTTTCCTGAAAGTAGAATTGAAGAACACAGTTTAGCATGGCATTATCTAGGAATCGGACCAATAAGTCATTTCAGTTAGTTCTGTTTCTTTCTCACCCTGTCATTGACTGCACAGGTGAATTGTGGGAGTTATTGGCAAAGATATATCCTGCTGACACCACTGACTGTTCCAGCTGTCCACCCCAAAAACACGCACAGAATTTTCTGGAGATGTAGCTTCAGGGCAGAACAAAATTTTGGTTTGTCGATGTTTATGTGTGTGTGTGTACTTTAACTAAGCCAGAACCTGTGCACAGTGCTGTCAACATGCACAGCGATTTCACAAATAAACTGGAAACAGCCTTTAGCTGATGGTGGCATTATTGATATCCAGTCTTCATCTTGCAATACATACCTTGAGGTATAACCTATATCCTAAACAGCTCAGTAAAATACACTCAACTCACTGATATCACAGCAGTTCCAGTTTCACCAACAGTTTATTTTCTATTCAACAAACATAATGGATGTACTAGCGAATGACAGTAACTATATAAATATAATTAATCTCCATAAGAATTATTAGTTGTTGTTCATGGGCAGCAGCTTTCCAGAGCACTAGACAGTCTGAAATGTATTTGTGCAGCCGGGCAGCTGAGACTGGTGTTGTAATGACCCCTGGTGGAGGACTTAGGCATTACAGAAGTCTTCATAACAGCAAGTCCAGTTGGGTTTGCTGCACCATTTAATTGCAACACATCCCTTTTCTCCTGTCTCTGCAGATAAAGAGAGTAATCAGCCATGTGTCAGAAAAAGGGTTATGCCTCCATCTAAACTTGACTGGTACTACTACTAAATTATTCATTTGAAATATCCATATGTTCAGCAATTCTCCATAACATTTTTTGCCAATACATGTTTATTTTGAAGGTCTCTGAAACAATTATCTGTGATATCTGATCAGTCTGGTAAAACTAATACAAACTGAAATTGTGCCTGTGTTCTGCCCCAACCTGTGGGTAGATGGTATTGGTTCTGTTAACTTACTCTTGGTGTAGCATGCCTGCTGGGTCTTGCTGCTGCAACTAAGATCCATATTCCTCACCATCAGAAAGTCCTCCCCTTTGCACTTGATCTTGAAGTCAGCTGAAAGATCACAGAAGAGGAATGGAGTGAAAGAAAGAGGAGAGGAAAAGAAAAGTGATGAAAAAAGGCAAAGTTCAGCACTATAATGACCAAAGCAGACATTCTCTTGTGTGAATATCAAATATTCAAAATCAGGATATGATATCTGATACTAGGCTAGTTAAAAATATTCACTGTACATCTAGGATCTCTGTAGTATTTCTATTACAATAAAACATGCTTTCCAGTTTAACGTTTAACAAGCTTTCTTGACTATATATCAATGGCAATGTCCCTGTACCTGGTGTTCAAAGTCTGTTTGTCAATCTATTTGTCATTGCACCATAAGGGAGTACAAGAGCGACAGGATAACACACAGCAGACACACTGTTATTTACTTATGTGTCGCTGTCGGCTTGAGTCTACTGTGGGAAAAAGAAAACATTTATTTGCTAAGCAAGAGATGTGCCATGGGCTTTGGCAGTGCACTTTGGCTGTGTCCTTGTTTAGCTTGTTCAGCAACAGGCAGCAAATTATAGGTTACAGCTCTGCTAATTGTCTCCATTAGACTGCAGGGTGACTGACAGTCCTGACAAGAGACGCTGTCCTTGTCCAGACAGTGAGACGTGGAGGAAGAAAACAGAAGACAGACAAAGAAAAGAGCTTTTCTGAGGAGTTTTTTTTAAAGTTCAAAGTTTGACTGACACTCAAACATTGTCACAGCTCCATGTTTGCGTGACTAATGTCAGAGTGTGACTGGTGGTGATGGCTAACTCTTCCCCCTCACACTGGTCTCAGAGAATGGCATCCATGAGCACATAACTTCAATCAATCATTTTACCTCAAGAGGACTGAACTATGACATCTAGCAGCCTTTTAATCTAGCCGTACTCTGCATGATCATGTAATCCTATCAGATCTAATGTAAACAGGCAAACCTTTCCTCTATGTGTTGGATTACATGTGTCAAGGCTACACTAGTGTGCTGATTTTGAAATGTAGACAGTGAGCAAACAAGAGGGTGCAGTGCAGGAGTTGATCAAGAAGTTCTTGGTGTGTTGTGCTGGGTTCTCAAGTCTCACCCACTGACCATGAGATACATAGAATTGACAGATGTCCCACGACCTTATGCCACACGCACTCTTAACACTAACTGTTCATCTGTGCTTCCTTTAAACTTAAACTAATGATCATTTCATTCTGTACATAATTTACTAAATACACTCACACATAACCTACAAAGTGTTTCAAAATATATACACTGTCAATGTCCACACACACACACACACACAAACAAACACATACACAAAAGCACTTACACACATTATCATGTAAATGGAAGACATGATATGTTTTGACAAAGCAGTTTTTGGCTTTTTAAAGTCTAATGTCTTGACCCAACAGCAAGTTCTGAGGATTGTTGTCTATTCATCACTCATCAAGGCCCAGTGTGTGAGTTGTGTGTGTCCATGCAAGAGAGTAGAAGAGAGACAGACATACCCAAACACAGAGGCAGCAGGAGGAGCAGGACCAGATAGGCCTTCATGTTGTCTGTCTGAGGAGCTGGAAGCTGAATATGTTACCAGAGCGAAACAGCCTCTTTTATGCAGTCTGCACAGACACATACCCTCAGAAAATGAGGGTGGGGTTATGTACTAACCAGCCAAATGTAGATAAGAGCTGACGGATCAACAGAGGATTTGGGGGTGAAGCGATAAGAAGTGGAATTTGCCCTTTTTTTGTCACTGTGGATTCCGTGCGCTTACTCGTGTTTACTATGCGCTTACTCGAGACTGCTGTGTCATGGCAACTCAAAGCTAAGCTGCAAAGAGCAAATACCAGACAAGTAAGTTAGTAATGGGAGTGACTTGTGTTTAATTCATACTTGACAATTAAAACAATTAAAATAATGTGGAAGAAACAAATGGTAAAGATAGTAATGAATATTCATGAATAACAAGGATGATCTAATTGGTTGAAAATAAGGGAAAGGTGCAGGGTAATTGATACTGCAAATGATACTGTTTTCTTCCCAGAGTAGGCCTACAGCAGTGAAAAAGACAAACAGCTAAAACAGACAGATGGACACTCAACAGACACTGGTACTATAGGCTACTGGCCCCTTTCAAGATCACAAAAACTCAGGGGTCTACTGTCACTGTTATGGCTGCTTTGGACACCATTATTGCCTTAGAATCTCTGCTCTCCGTAGTTATGCCAGGTGCAAAGAATGGCAGCAATCTCTCTGTGAAGCTGTCCCGGAAAGTGTAGATGAAAGTCATGTCTGAGGCATTGTAGAAGGACAGCTCCCCCTGCTGGTAGTCCAGTATTACGCGCACACAGCTAGGCCTTCCCTTCAGGCTCAGCTTGCAGGCAGGCTGGGTGGAGGCACTGTACTTGCCCCCCTCTCGTAGTGCCAGTGCCCAGTAGCCATTGGCGGGGTGGAACTTCAGCGCCCCCTGTCTGTTGGAGGACTCCGCCATCACCCCCAGGTCCCACTTCTCCCTTCCCCCAACCTCCACCTCCCAAATGTGTGTGCCGGCTCCCAGAGGCTCGGCCCCCAGCACACACACACATTGGTCGAAACGTTCAGGGTTTAAGGGGACATTGTGCTGGTGACCCACAGCATGGATGCTGTCCAGTTTGTCGGACACACTGAGGCATGGGGTGGCTGTGTTGGGGTCAAAGATCACAGGACCTGGCGAGGAACATCACAAATGATTGACAGATGACCCACAATTATACAAGAACCCTCAAAGTTAACCCATAGCCTTGCTGTTTGAGGTGTCCAAGTGATGTTGGTAGAAAAGAGAGAGAGAAAATTTGGTATAACAGACTGTATAGCAAAACAACAGCTAAATGTACATGAGGGGCAAGGAATCACAGTTTCAGTTTCATTCTCCTTCTCCCTGTCAGTTAGTTTGAGCTGCCGGTTTGCTATTTGGTCTATGCTGCACCGAATTGTCTTGTTCATTTTCCTACTAACAGCACTCAGCGACCTTCAACAAAAGGGCTATGAGTTGAAACGTGCACAAATTTCCCTTTAATACTGTTGGAATTCAATTTCCCTTCAATACTATTTGAATTCAATGCTGTTTAAAATATGTAGGTCCTAGGATATGAGTAGGTACACAAGCAGTGTCAATGATGAGGTATAAGATTGGGTGCCGGTGGGTGGGCCTTGGCCAGCTACTCACAGAACTCCACATTCTCCCTCATCTTCTCCCACACTTTGAACTTGAGGTTGCCCAGGTGAGATGCCACATTGATCAGAGCACCTTTCACCAGAGTCGGGTCTGGCCCTGACAGCTTCTCTCTGACACTGAGAGAGGGAGACAATGAGAAGCCACTAGAGAATAAGGACTGTAGGTCCCACTGTCGGCAACCTTTTGTCATCTTTTGCTTTTATCAAGCATGTTGAAGTCCATTTTAATGGGACACAGTCATTGGATAGACGTATGTTTGTGTTTTTGCAACTAGTCGGGCAGCTTTGTGTTCCAGGCCAGAACAAGTCACAAAAACAAGAAAAACATGTTGATTGCTTCACATTGCAAACTGTATCAACAACAGACAGCAGTAAGAGAGCAAGCTTTTTAACAGATCTGCTGCGGATGTTTGCCAGACAGAAGGCTTTTAAGGTCACTAGGTTTAAATAAAATGAATACTATTAGTGCAAACACACTCACACACACTGTGTAGAGTTTACTGTACCTTTCTTGGTGTTTGCCATAGGCCTAGAGGAAATAAAAGAGCAATCCATCAGCAAACAATGAAATCATTACCTCATAGGTTCAGAGCAGGCCTGACTCATTCAGGCAAAACATCTGCAGGCACATGCTACACAAATGACCCCAACTGCTGAGTCACTTAAGCTGCTGCTAAACATGACTCAACAATCTGAGCCAGTACTTTGACCTTCACTGTAGGCAATGCAATTGCCGAAGTATTCTTCACTAAGTGCTAGTTATTTTGAAGGAGAGTGGTATATTTATATACTTTTTGCTATTTGACCACCGACGGTGCACTCTACATCCACATGGCAAATATCCTGAACGAATCTGAGAGACCTAAATGAAGAGCACAGTCAAATCCCACAAATGCTATTTTGCTTCATTTTGTCTTGTGGTAAGTTGGTGGCTTGCATCGCTTTGTGGTTCATGTAGGTTTTCTACATGTCAAAGACAAAGATGCAAAGTATTCACATTGCATGCACCAGTGAATAGCCTATGTAGTCTTGCTTACCTGAAGGAAGACAGCGTCCTGGGCCTCCAGGTTTTTCTCCACCTGACTGATGGTGTTCCCCAGTGCCTCTATTTTCCTGGTCAGATTCTCCAACTTCTCCTTCATGATCATGGTCTTCAGCTCCACCTCCTCCTCCACTTCACGCATCCTGACATTCTCCTCCAGACGCAGGAAGTGATGTAACTCCTCAAAGGCCTGGGCTATTTGAGCCCTGGTCTTACTAGCTTGTGTCTACGAGGTGGAGAGAGAAAAAATATATATATATATTTTGAGAATTTTTTGTTTCTTTTGTTTCTTATTAGTTTTTTTTACCCTGCAGAAAAATCTATCTAAAACCCAGCTTATAAACCAGCTTTATAGCTGGTTTAATCTGGTCTTGGATGGTGGCCGAGGTTGGATCAGGGTCAGAATGATGGTAAACAATACCAGATACAACAGGAAACTGAGCCTAAGGCTTAAAGGCAAAGTCTAGCTGAGGTGACTGGGAGGATGCACACACACAACGTGCAACGTGTATCATGCCCTCCTGGTCCCTCCTCATGGTGGTGACCCTGAGAATAAGTAATTGTACTGAAGACGTAAAACATGCCAGTCATCCCATGTAGCAGATGTCTCGTATGAGCTCGGATGGCCGTTTACAGAATAAGGAGAGCTAATCAATGAGTGACAGTCAAGTAAGGCTCAACAGAGACATCATACTGCATACAGCTCAGCACAGTGGACCCCTCTCCAGAGGACACTCAGATGTGGCTTGTGTCACTCTGATCTGTCTCCTGCAAATCCTGGGTTCACTGTGGCCACTGAATGCCCTAAGAGGTGACACTTCTGTGGCATGCTGGTTTTCTCATATTGTCATGGTGGGTGATTCAAGAGGTGTATGCAGACATACAGTAGTACCTAGTGCTACAGCATACTCCACATATGATTTTGGTATGTATACAGACATTTGCTATGTCCACATGCTCCTGGATACACCTTTTTCATGCAGTGTGGTGTGGCCAGATCGTCAAGCTGGACATTACAGGTTCTGCTTGCATGACCAAAACCATTTGGGCAAATCAGTTAAATAAAAAAAAAACATGAGAAGATACACCATAAACTGGTCAATGTAGTATGTAGGTCAATAATCTTAGCCAGTTTAAGCTGGTCAGGCCACCACTTAGACATACTGATGGAACTAGTTTATCAAGCTGTCAAACTAGACATTGCTGGTGAAGGCTGGTTGTGCTGGTATGTGGATGCTGGAAATGGCTGGTATTGCTACTAAAACAATGCCATTACAGTAAACATCAAACAAATGTTATGGTTATAGGCTGGATCAGGGTTGACACAACATCTACGACAATCAGAATGATGCTGATTTCTCAATGGATTATTTTCAGACTGTATCCAAGAGGTGAATGGGTTGATACCGGGGTTCTGTTGATCAGCAGTTCTGTTGTGTAAGTTCTCATTTCTTATTATGTTCTGCTCTGTCAGTTACATTTTTTCTCTCACTATCATCCCATCTGTTAGTTTCATCAACTCAGACTTTAGGAGAGGTATCAGAAACTCCTCAGTAAAGGGGTTTCTACAAGCTTAGACATACCCTAACATACTAGACATACCCTAATGGCAGCAAATAGTTTTGCTTAGCTGTTATGTCTAGCCTTGAGCCATAGGGCCTCAGTAGGTCTTCTTCCAAGGTTTTGGTCGGACCCTCTGTCCTTATAGAAAGTCACCTAGACATACCCTAGCGGTAGCTTATCAGCATGCAGAGGCAGTTTGAAAGACAACCGCTGATTCTGCCCCTGGGATTGATCCTGGTCTATCAGTCATGGCCAGAATATACATTATGATGTTATAGTCTGGCTTGTCAGGCTAGATTTCTCCAAAGCTCCTAAACTGTTTTACAATATGATTGCTCTGTCACTTTGCTGGTTGTATATCTTAAATTTAGTTCTGTCTCTAACATTCTCCTATAGAAGTGCTGATTGTATGATCAAACTATATGCTGTTGTGCAGAAAATTTTCAGGCAGTGCAGTGCAGTTTTACCTCCATTTGTGAGTGTGTGTGTGTGTGTGTATGCTAATCACCTCTATGTGCTGAGCTGTTCTGACACATTCCAACTTCACTTTGTTGAATGTCTCCAGTTTGGTGTGGAGCTGATTAAGGGAGAATCTGACCGTTTGCTGAAAGAAAGAAAGAAAGAAAGAAAGATAGAAAAATCATAGAACACACCTTATATCTGTTAAAGTGCTTTGATTATAGATCAAAGGACATGATATTGATAAGGTATGACCTTGTTTTGCTTTAGGCTTTATAGTGTGTTTCTTGCTAGTCTGTCACATTTAAAAACCATTTCAACACTAATGTAGGCCACCTAACTTAAACTTGCTATCTAAAGCTTATGTCCAAGACTTATGTTAAATAAAATTGGTTCCTCACTTACATACAGCTGTTGAGTCTGAGATGTGTATGACCACTTAACTGAATCTGACGGATCTGAGTGAATTTCCCCATCTTACCCTGATTTCTGAAGCTGCCTCCTCCACAGGGCTCATGCGGTGCCCTCTATGTTTCTTGCTAGTCTGGCACACCACGCAGATAGGCTCCATGTCCACCTCACAGTACAGGAGCAGCCTTTCGCCATGCGCACCACAACGTCCCTCTCTCTCCGACCTGTCTCCCCTCCCTTCTTGGCCTCCTCCTCTTCCTCCTGGTCTCCCTTTTTGTGCAGCCTCCTGCTGCTCTCTCTTGTAGACCTCCACGATGTTCCTGAGGGCCAGGTTGGCTGGAGGGGTTTGTCCGGAGAAAAGACGGCGGCACACAGGGCACAGCTTCTTGGGCTGTTCCCTCCAGTACTTATCCAGGCAGACAGAGCAAAAGCTGTGGCTGCAATTCAGCACCACAGGGTCGGTGAAAAACTCACAGCAGATGGGGCACTGCAGGTCATCTTCCAGGGATGAAGGTCTGAAAGCCATTTCTGAACAGAGAAGAACAAGGCAGGAAAGGGGAAAGCGAGGCACTGGTCGAAGTCACACAATAGACAAGAGCTGTTTCACTTTTGATTCCCTGCAGTCTTCCTCATTTTTGTGGCAAGCATTGCTGCACTCTTCCGTAGCTAACTGAAGTCTGAGCTGTTGGGTGTGACCCTCACCCAGCGTTGCAGAGAAACCACGCCCAGTGGATTCACTTCTCTCTGACAGGAATCAGTTCTGTAAATTCCAGCTGACATTAATTCAAGAATGCAGCGATAAATGCTTATCGGAATTGGAATGTGACTGAGCTTGTTGGAACAAAGCACTTTATTATTTATACAGACATAAACTCGAAAAAGTATCAAATACAGTACATTCAAATATCATGCAGTGCGTACACTGTCTGTGTACATGACAGTCAGTATTCATAGAAATTATGATATATTGCTTAAAGGCACTTTATGCAAGTCAAGGGATTTTTGAAATCTACGGAGTTCACCCTACAGTAACTGTGTTTTTTTATCTTACACCAACACCTTAAAGGTCCCCTTTGCAGGAACTTAATTTACCAGCTTTGTTGTCATTTGTGGATTTGATTACAAGCCCAAGGACAGGAACCAGCGATAATATATTTTGAAGAGTTATGTTGACTGACAACACAATTGCTTAGGGATCAGGCCCAATTGCTTAGGGCTCAGACCCTTTAAGTTGTGTTTGTCATCAAAGCATTGCCCGATCTTCACCAAAAGAAAGTAGGGTCAATCGAGAGAGCCTTCATTCGCCCTATAGGAGTCATTTAACCATCACAGTGACTACGAAGCTGGGAAATGAACTTAGAGGTCTTTTGGTTTACCTTTACCTAGGGCATGGTTTACCTTTAAACGGATATAGGCTGGTTTAGGTTTTGGATACACTCAATCATGACAATTCATGAAATCACAATTTTGAGTGCATCTCCAGATTTTAAAAAGTGATCAGTCCCACCCACAATAATAATGTCATTTCCAATAAACAGTAATTTCCCTGGAGGTGTCATAAAATTGTCAGTACATTTTATGAAAACGTGCTCTTGCTTTATTAACTTGTGTGCACACTTTAGCTGAAAGAAACTGAGAGGACAGTTTAAAGAAGTGAGAGCACACTGTACTTAAGTAAAACATGCACACGATTTAGTAAATTGAGCATACAATATAGTGTTCCAAAATGTGTTCCTAAATCATGTGCACAATTTAGTAATTTGATTTAGTAAAATGTCCACACTTTTTCTTGATGCCCAAACTGTGTCATCTCCTGGGCTGTGTGCATGTGTTCACACATTTTAAAAGAAAGTGGACTTGAAAATGTTGAAACTTGTCCAGTTATTAAAGCTTTTGCTGGGCTGGGGCTCTGGAGACAGACACTGTTTCTGGGCAGATCCTGAGGGCCCCATCAGCATTCAAGCACGGTGAGAAGTATGGGTAGAGTGTCCCCTCTGCCACCTTCTCAAAGGTATAGATGAGGGACATGTCCTCTGCATTGTGAAAAGACAAAAGATGAGCATCACAGTCCAGGCTGATGAGGACTCTCTTGGGACAACGTTTTAGCGAGAGAGGGGTTCCCACTTCAGCAGTGCCGGCGCTGTAGTCACTCCCATTGGACAGACCCACTGCCCAAAGCCCTGCCTCTGGGTTAACGGAAACCACACCCTTTCTGGCCATGCCCTCTTGTGCCACCCCAAGGGTCCAGGAGCTGAGGTTGCCCACCTCCACCTGCCAGGTGTGTGCGCCTGAGCAGAAACCTGGGGAGCCGAGGACCCCCAGCATGCTGTCAAACCGCTCAGGGTTATCAGGCAGCGATTGGGACTCCTGCCCATCTCTCACCTCAAGTAAGGACCCTGAGATTAGCAAGTCTGGGTGAGCAGTGTTTTCATCCAGGCACACAGGGGCTGGGGAGACAAGGGTGGAGAGAGAGATGAAGAGAGGACATGAGAGAGATTAAAAATGGAATGAGAGGAAAAGAGAAACAACATTTCTAGTTGGCAGAGCTGTTGACACAATTTCTGAAAACACTGTCAGTGCTCATGGCATTCCTGAAATTAAACACATGATGCAAAATTTAGGGAAAAATAGATGAATGAATGAATGAATTAATTAATAAATAAAAGTATAGGAAATACATACTAACTAACTAAATGCATACACCTCTAAATAAATCTGCTTTTGATGAGCTAGTTTGTTATAAAAAACATTTCACCTAGAGACAGACATATTCAAGTTCATTTCTGAAGGTTAATTATTTACACATTAGACACTGTGCTGTGGAAAAGATCAATAATTCACCATTGCTTGCCAGAAGAAAGGGTCACAATTGTGCTTAAAGGGTAGGTTTGATTTTTTTACACTTAAAGCCTTGTTTTCTGATGAAATACAATGGCTACCGCAACAACTGAAAATTCAACACTTTCAGCAATTGAACACTTGAATGATGCTCCAGAAATGTAGCATACTCACTGTAATGAACCATATTCTGCATCTTTTTCAATACGTTGAACTTGAGGTTACCCAGGTGTTGGGTAACATGAATCAAAATTCCTGGCATCTGTTTTGGCTCTGAGGCCTTCAGTCTCTCCAGGGCACTGAGATAGCAAAATAACAGACATCTGAGACTAGTAGTTTGCTTAAGCTGCTTGTGAATAAAATGGTTGATATGTTATGGCTACACTGATAAGTAGATTGGTGTAGTACCTTTCCTTCAGGCTTTTGAAATTCTGAAACAGAAATAATGAGACTGATGAGAAAACTTCATGCTGTTAATGTGTTTCATGTGTTTCAATCAGATATGTTTACATTTTGAATTATCAAAGTTTGTTATCGAGTTTGTATATTTCCATCATAATAAAAGCATCATATGCAGTCGTATTACTGTTGGCACTGGCTTTTCTCCTGATAATGACTTTTTTTTGCTGTATGTAGTGCAATCCTTTGTTTCCCAACTGAGTTTCATCTGTGACAGTCCCCAAGTGTAGAGATGGGACAAACCTGAAGGAAAAAGAGGTCCTCAGTGGCCATTCTGCTTTTCAGGTCAGCCATTTTCTCTGAGAGGGAGCTGATTTGGCTGCTGAGCTGTTCAGTTCTCTCCTTTAGGGCCAAGGTCTTCTGGGACTCCTCCCGCTGCAGTGCTGTGAGCCTGGTCTTCTCCTCCTCACGCAGGAACTGCTGCAGGTGCCCAAACACTGACTTGATCCTCCCAGCTGTCTGCTGGCTTTGAATCTTCAAGAGGAGAGCAGAAGAGTGGAGGTCAGAAGTGTGTGTGTGTGTGTGTGTGTTAGTGTGTGCATGTTTGTTTGTGTGTAACTGAATTGCGGAAGTTAGAAGAGAGGGCTTGGCAACGAAGAACAAAGCAAGGAAGATGGTGATGATAAAAGCAAAAAAAAATTTAAGTTTGTTTTGAAAGTCAGTTAAGCAGGCACTGATTTTTTTTTTTTTTTACTTTGATGTGATCAGCTGCATGCTCACTTATGGCCCTCATCTCCTCCAGACTGTCCAGCTTCTTCTGCAATGTCACCATCACTGACTCCAGATCAGTCTGAGGGTTAGAGAGACAGGTTAGAAAAGGTTCTGTCCCTAAACAAGGCCAGATCTGAGATCTGTTTGCAAAGAACTGCTCCCTAGACAATCAAAAAAACAATGAGGTCTTCCTCTGAACATCACAGAGGATTACCTCTGAGGTAGTGAGGAATATTTTTCATCAACATACTGTACCTTCATCAGCCCTGCTGTCTCCTCTATAGTGCTGTGTGTGTGTCCAGCATGTTCTTTCTCCACACACACACTGCACACCACCTCGCCCTTCTCCTTACAGAAGTAACGAAACTTTCTTCTGTGTCGGCCACAAACGGCCTGCACTTCGCCACCTTCTCGATCTGCTCTCTCCAGCAGGTAAGCTTCCACAATATTCTTCAGGGTGAGATTGGCCATTTCAGGCGGGCTGCCTCGAGAACTTTTCCTTCGACACACAGGGCATGTGGGGTCCATGTGTTCCCATGCCTTCGTCAGGCAAGCGCAGCAAAAATTGTGCTGGCATTTCAAGCTAACTGGTTCGTGGTAGAAGTCACTGCAGATGGGGCAGGTCAGTTCCTCTTCTAACGGAGCAGAGTGCTTTCCTTCCATGGCTTTGCTTTGGAGAGAGAATTTAACTACTTGAAACCTCTTGGAATGTCATAGACTTTGTTCCCCTTCGCATTTCAATCTGGGTACTGGGAAGTTTATAACTTTAATCGTTAAGATATTAACTCCATCAAGGGATCAAAGTTTACACTCCTCTCAACAATGGCATATCAAAATGTAACAACTGAGAATGATGTCATCACAACATTTACAACATTGGCCTCCAAACCATTGTATTCTCCCACACATACATGCACACACACACACACACACACACACACACACACACACACACACACACACACACATACATGCATTGAATATCTGTGCATGCATAGCAACATTGAGCTGTGAAATTATAGGTCTCAGCAAGTCCCATCTTGTTGGGTTACATAGCCTGAGTGTTGTTCCACTGGAACAGCACAAACCGTAGGAACTTCCCATAACCACTGAAGCTACGGCATATATGATCCCTACATCCCCCCAAGATGTAAAGCAACACGTCTGTGTGAATATATGGACATTGAATATCTCAACAGACACATTTCACTGTGGATTCCCATAACACTGAAGCACAAGGTGGGGGCCTGATGTGTTGTTTTTTTCTCCTGAGTAAACATTCAACATTATTTTTCAGATGTTCCATCTCTACTGGCATCTCTCCTCATCTATATGTACTGTGTATACACCAGGAATACGACATTTTTTGTCACATGCATAGAGACACTGGATTGTATCTGTTTGTCAGCCCTTCTGGTGAAAAAAAAATCTGCAGTACCATCCAATACCAGGAGAGGACACCAACACAACAAAATTGCCAGACAGACACACAAACACACACACACACACACACACACACACACACACACACACACACACACACACAGTTCCCTACAGATATTTAACAGAAAGTAGAGCCCTAATGAATTGATTCATTTATGCACATTTGTATTGCATTTAATTCCATCATCTAATCAATCATATTTAATTAAAAAAGGCAATGATGTTCAACCCAGCATTGACCCAGCAAAGAGAGAAATTGATTGTACCCGGCGAGTGTGTCTGTCTGATGGCCTCTGTACATGTCGAACATGCTGATAATGTAATGGTCCTTACAGAGTGGAGGCAAATCATTCGTTTTGAATGTAAGTGCATTGTAATGAGGTCTGCTGGCTTTAGGAAACGAGCTGCCATATATACGAATGATATGTGTGTGTGTGTGTGTGTGTGTGTGTGTGTGTGTGTGTGTGTGTGTGTGCGTGCGTGCATGTGGGTACTCTCACACAATCCCCTTTAACCCAGACTGTATGGCACTTTCTCGCTCTCTGACTTTCTCGCTCTCTCTGTTTTTCAGACTGCATGGGCTTAATGTTGAGAGAATGAGAGTGATTTGAAAAAGCCAATGAGGCATTTCCTTGCTTTTTTGTGGATTTGCAGCCCAAAACTGAGAAACCTAGATGGTTCTCTGTCCAGTCTACAGTGTGATCACATTACACAGAGCCACTGTGCTTTGTATGGCTCAGTCAGTGGAGGGACTCTGTATTTGTATTTGGGATTCATAGCATATGCCTATATTGCATTTTTGTGTACAGTCTACCTTAATGTTATTCCAGTGAAATTTGAAGGACTTCAGTACAAACACACTCCTCCTTCCTCCCTCACTGTCAGACGACATGTAATCTTTTCCCTTTGCCTAGCAGCAGGGGACACACTATAGTGTGTCAGAGGGAAACAATACATCTTGATGTCCTTGATGTGCTGTGTGATCCACTTTCATTCCATCCCATAAGAGGCACTTCCTAAGGTGACCTTGACGCTGGTGTGGGGAGCACTGAGCACTTGCCTAATGAGACATCTTGTATACATCATACAGAAGAGACTCAAGTAGGTACATAAATATTTATTACTTTTGCAGTTCACAATCTTTGCAGGCGAATATTGACTACATGTTGTTTTCACATCCTTCATTATTATCCTTAATTTAAACAGACTATTTCTATACATTGGAGAGATGCTTTCCATAATAACACAGTTACATCAGTGTACTGCAGCTGGGTGTAATGTTGTCTAAATATCTATGTTCAAGACTGTAACTATCTCAAATCATAAAAAATAAAATGAAAAAAAAAATAAGACCTAATTTTATTTGAAATAGATGATTTGGAGAGCGGTCATTGTATGACTCAGAGACAACTTACCACCTCTGCTGTCTGTTGGCTCAATCTCCTGTGAAGCTGCCGGTTTCAAAACAAACGATCAGTGGCATTACAGATGACTGGATATTTCCATCTGAGAAGAACAGAGTGATTTCCAGGAAAGATTCATAGCACTTCTTCCCATGGTCTAATTGATGTATGTGTTCTTTCATCAGGAGGCTCCGTGCATTTCCATAAAATAGCATCATTTTATTTGATGAAGTTTTCAGTCAGTATTTGCTAACTGTTCCATATTTTCATATTTCAGTAGGATGTCATGAGAGATCATTGTTTTTGGCAAATGATCCTGTAATGGGAATTACAGGCCTATTTCTCCTGAAGTTGCTTTCATCTCAACTCAATGCAAATGTGATTCTCACAACACAGGCTGTCCTTGTGGTTTTGTTCCTCTCTCTTTGTCCTGTCCTCATCCCTCTCACTTTCATCCAGTGACCATCAGAAATGTCAGCTAATACCAAAAATGATATTTCAGATTGCACAGCCCTGAGTGCCAAAAGTGCGGAAGAATGCTAATGAAAATGTCTGTCTGTCCACAGATGCTCTTCAGTCCTCAGCAGCCATCTTTCTTCTGTGCAGAGATGACTGCATCCCCTCATCACCCCAACGACAGTCACAACCTCTTTAAATAACTGGCCTCAAATCAAGCCAGTATTCATTTATTTATTCTTCATTTGATGCCAGAGGCCTGTGGTTATTTTAATATGTCTGTGTGAACAGGAAGAGTGGAGCCTTTGGAGAGGGTTAGCTAATGAAGGAGGCTGCAAATTGGGTTGTCATCCAGGGGCAGGAATGAAAAGAGGGATGTGAGCAGAGGAGGATAACAAAGGGATTGTTTTTTTTTTTTTTTACTTTTCCCTTATTTTTCAATGGTGGACAATGGATAATTTATTACAAAAAATTCCAATCTCATTTTGGTTCACAAATAAAGAGAGAAAGTAATGTGTAGCAAAGATTTAAAATAATTGGATGTATTGTATGAACAACAGAAGCGTCAGCATACACATATTAGCCTGTCACATCATTCTTATGTCCAACAACCATTTCAAATAATTAGATCCAAGATGTAAGAATGACAACAGCAACAGCATACATGTATAATAATTGATTCCTAAATGACAGTTGTACTTGGATGCATGAACCATTCAGAAATAAACACAAATATGTTGTCAGTTAGCAGGCTACAGCAGCCTTGACAGGAACTCTTCTTTTGAAATCAGTCATAACATTGGCTATTCATACCAATCCTCAAGGATAAGACTTTATTCAGCTGTGACGCTGAGTTTGAATAGGCTATTGTTGAAACAGCATAGAATGGTGAGGCTATTTTCCCTTGCTTCTGAGGGGGTGGTTTCACTCTCTTTTCATCTCCCTTCCTCCTCTCCTGTCTGCCCGTGTGAGTGGATAACTTGGAGCATTCATCTCTGCAAAGCTCTCACTCTGGAGGTCAGGCCGTCTCCAGGAAAGATGACACAGTTGTTCAGCTTCCTTCAAGCCAGAGACAAAGAAGGAGAACTGACATATATACACCGTAAATATACACCAAGACATTGTGTTCTGTCTCTTTTAGTGCAGTAAGCAATCAGGGCTCTGTAAGATGGGCCCTTGACAGCAGTCCATGAAATTATTAATCTGAGTTGAGCAGATGTTTTGAATGCACCCGTCTCTTTTCTAAACCATATGTGCTCACTTTGCAGTAAACCCACTCAGAATCTATCATAAAAAACAGTTCTTGAACCATTCAGATGAAAACCTTTGCAAAGATGAACCTTGTAAAGGCAATGTTCTTCCTTTATGTGTATCATTGTGGTAATATAGTCCCTCACATCTGTAATGATTAAAGTGTAAAATGTAGCAACAGTGAACAATTGCTCCCTACACCAGTAGAACATGAACACAGAGGATGGCCTCTCTATAGAGTAACGGTAGCAGATTGCAGTGTGTGTGTGTGTGCGTGCATGTATTGAAAGCGCTGCTGATCTCTAAGGGTAGATAATAGCCAAGTGGCCTAGTCAGGGTATTACCCTTCTGTCAGGATCATGATTGTGATCACCACAAAAGTCTGATTAAGAGACAGGGAATGACTGACAGTTTTTCTGCATGTTTGGGCACATATAGGAAACAAATTGGGGCATGGTGAAATGGAGTAGTGTGTGATAGATAGATAGATAGATAGATAGAGGAAGAGAGAGATGGATAAAAGAAATGATGGAAAGAGAGGGAAACTAAAAAAAAAGTCTGCAGGAGGGAGAAAAAGAAAGAAGTTTATTAGCATTTAGATTGAACCCTCACAGCTTCCTCAGTAAATATGCGGTCCAAGTACAGTTTGCCTCAGCCCCGTTCTCCTCCTCTCCTCCTTCCTACATGGTCAAGCCCTTGAATTTATTGATCATCCCAGACTAAAGTTCAACAGCTGTGGCTAGCTGCAAAGCTGAGGGAGGATGGTTAACAGAGTTGTGAAGGGGATCTCCTGCATGTTTGCTGAATGTAAACACCACTAGCCCCAAAAAGCCTCTGAAAGAAATACTGATGGTTGTATATTAGCTTAGCAAAGAGACTGCTACTAAGGGCTGAATATGTTTTGTTTACGCTAAGAATCTCATGCTAAAGCGTAAACAATAAGACGTAGATATTGATGACAAAGAAATATGAGTCAGGGCTCCCTCAGCACGCTGCTATATCTCTCACTGGCAACTTTAACAAATTCAGTCTCAAAACCTTTTATTTACATTGTGTCACTGACAATAAACATCATGTGACAATAAACAAGTCAAGGTGCTTTAAACTTCAGGTCTACAGCTCTTATGGCAAACACATGGGCGACTGGAACAGGAAAAGCCCATTATTTTACTATGGGGGGAAACCTGGACCCATCTGTCTAGAGCCAGTCCTGCAGAGAGAGTGCAGCTAGGATGGCAGATGACTAGAAATATAGTCTTTAGGATGTGTATTCTCCTTAGTGCCTAGTGTAGAAACTATAGCTAGCCACAATAATCATCATTCAATTATTCTGCTTTTACCTTTTTACAGAGTATTTGGAAGATCTAACTATGAACTCTCTAAACAAATCCACTATGAATTGACAAGCATATAAGATTACTATGGCCTACCTGCTATGATAATTTATAAATCAAATAAAATCAAAATGATTATAAATTCCAGTCTGCATCTCCAGCATGGAAAATGATATTGTGTCTCAACTGCTCCAGTCTTGTATTAAGATTAGTTTTGGTAGAATGCTTTTTGATAGTGTTCTGAGTCATCTGCAGTGGCCACCATATGGCGGCTGGGGTAACACTTTATTTGAATGGGTGTGAATAAGTGTACCATAACACGTTGATCTGCCATGTGTCTCCACTGTCCAAGCTGCCATACTCAGCCAGCTGAATTGTGTAAAAGTCACTGATATCAATCCAGAAATCACTATATCTTTTGTCTCTCTCTGTCTTGTGCTTGGGGCACATTCTCATTCAGCTGTCTCTCTCCTACTTTAGGCCTAAGCTTTTAGTCATGATAGTGCCCCACCACTCTACCGTAAGCCTTCTGTTTTATTTCACAGCTATTTCAGCTGGGAAGAGGTCCTCCAGTGATAGGCACTGTCTGCTCCCCGCTGTGTCCACACACATTGAAAGAAACTGGCATCAAAGATGGGGCAGAGGCTGGTAAAAAAGGCATGAGAAAAATAGGCTAGGCCCTCATGCCCGGGCTCATGGATTTCCCTCTGATCTCGAATCACAGAGGGGACTGCTGGCTTTGTGGAGAATAATACATTTATCAGCACTGACAGGCACAAAAGGAAAGAGTGTGGCGACCATCACACTAAAAGTGTAACAGGGCATAACAGTTTCTGGCCCTCCCTCTTATTTTCGCTCATAAGCTGCCAGTCAATGCACTTGGTGATGGTGTGGATGGCTTGAAGTGGAGAAAGACTCTTTCATTCTTTCAGCCATTAATTATGTCTCACTGCAGGCCTCTGACATGCTCCATTAAATAGGCCAGCACATGTCTGTGTGTGTGTGTGTGTGTGTGTGTGTGTGTGTGACTGATATCATATAATGCCTATTGCAGAAGAAACTGCAACAGCATGGAACAATTCAGAGGACAATCTTTACTTTTTCCACTATCTGTGTGTGTGTGTGTGTGTGTGCACATGCATGTACGTGTGTGTTTAGATGTGTGTGTGTGTGTGTGTGTCTGTGTAGCTGTGTGGCAGTGATCTCCAAAATAAACAGCACATTATATCTCATCTCTCCTATCATGAAATATTCCCTCTTTCTAAGACATGCCTACTCAGCATCCAGGATGAGGAGGACAGGAAGACAAGCCACCATTAGTGTTTTATGGGCGTGGTTGCACTTGGGCTTCTCACACGCGCCGGGCGAGTCATTTGCAGTCCCAGTGGTGTGGCTAAGAGTAATGGAGAGCTAACTCTCTGTCTGAGGATGGATACTCAGGGTCCATATGGTGGAGTCACGGAAATACACACGAGGAATTAAAAACAGGATAGAATGCTGACACAGTGTGAAACATGGTGAGAAATTGCTGCCACATACCGGTACACACACACAAACACACACACACACACACACTCCCTCTTTGCAATTCCATCACAATTTCATCCTCACTTGCAAACCCACAGTGATCCAGACAAACACTGCCATTATTCTTCTTAATTCAGAAAGAGTTACTTACAACCCAGAATCTTTTGGAGAGTTGCAGAACTGGTCTGGAAGTGTTTGTGTGTTTGTGTGTATGTGTGTGTATGCATGTGCGTGCATGCAAGCATGTGTGCGTGCATGCGTGCGCGCGCGCGCGTGTGTGTATGTGTATGCATGTGTGTGTGTGCGTATGTGCATACGTGTGTGCATGTGTTGGGAGGGGGGAGCACACTCACGGCAAAAGGAGAGGCAGCACTCTGAGCACGTGAGCAGAGTTTATTTGCAGAGCCATTGATTTTGTTGGAGTTGATCGATGGTTTCTTATGAAGCGTGGTCATGAGTTTGAAGCTTTCATTATTTCTTATCCATTATGCTCCTGGTTTGTGTGTGGGTGGATCGCGGCTGTTGGGTCTGCCAAGTAACCACTGCGCTCCACAGAATTTGTTTACTGAAGGTGAGCTGGGTAATTTGTTGGTGACATTTTTGTTTGAATGCAGTTTTCTATGAAAGCGATGCCCAAATGCCGTGATATCTGCAACCAGCCCATCTCTTATAAAAGCACAAAATGTGTAAATAAATAACAAATGGGTAACCCCTCATTTGTGTAGCTGAGAATATTGCAGTGTGAGTTCCATTATCCCATTAATGCCACAGGTGCTGTACTTACATATGAACATTTCTGCAGTTCATGTTTCCGACCCCAAAATGGATTTAACTGTAAAGTGCCTTTTAGTCGTGTCTATGGAAGGTCATAAGCTGTAGTTTTGAAAGCAAATGATGTGTTCCACATTCAAATGAAGCCAGTCTCCACCTAAAACTCTCCCACCTCCCTTTCTTTTATCACTCCATTGCTCTCTCTCTCTCTCTCTCTCTCTCCATCTTTGTCCTCTGTCACTCATTATATTCCTCTCTCTTTCTTTCTTTAAACTCCAGTAAACTCTCTCCACACTTCCCCACCCTCCTAGACTACCCACTCAACGTGCTTTTCTCTCTGTGTCTGTGTCGCAACGGATCTTATCCGTGCTGGTCTTCACACCCTCACCGTGCATCTCTCTCTCTCTCTCCGCACGCTAACAAGAGACTTCCGAGGAGGTGCAACTGCTCGCATCCACCATCCAATTTGCAGCCTCCAGCATAATGAGGAGCAGGGAATAGGAGTTAATGTGCTCGGCTCCACATGCGTGATGAGGGGGTAAGCAGAGGCTCTGACAGCACGCTCCCTCACACACTTGCCCGTGCATCACGGCTGGCGTGAAGCGCCTGTTGATTTCCTTATTTATTTCTTGCCATTCAATTCATTAGTTCAAGTAACATGCACCCTTGCTGAACCTGAGGTGAAAGTGATCCACAGTACCTATTGAGTGCAACATAGCAAGAAGAACAGCAAAAAACAACCAATTATACTCTGCTAGTTTAATTGATTAAAAGGTTCTGACATTGAGTCCCACCAGGGCAACTAATCAAAGATATATATCACTATATATATTCCCTAATTTACATTTAGATGCAGTGTTTGTTAAAAAAATAACTGTAGATATTTATGTTTTTTCAGCAGCTTCGTTACATACATATCAAACAATTTACAATATTCCTGTCCGGAATTCCCTTTCTGGCGTTCCCATTCCTCTGATGAACCATATGGGAAAGAACATGGAAGCAATGACAGGAAAGGGAAAAAATTGGAGATGTGAACTGTACTGTTAGAGAGAGAGAGAGAGAGAGAGGGAAGGAGGGAGGGAGAGAGAGAAAAGTAAAAAAAATAAGAGAGAGACTGTGTGAATGAAGTACATCAGACACAGTGGGTCAAAGGCTGCAGAGCGCCTGCATCATCAATCAATTAGGAGACTAAAGATGTCCATGCACATTCACATTATGGTAATTGAATTGTCTGGCGGCTTAACCTACATGCCAAATACACCCGTGATTTTGTGTGATGAGCTGTGGTGAGAATTTATTTAGGCTCTTTGAGTCCTTTTCATTAAGCAGTCTCTGGGACTAGGAGAGATGCTGCCTGATGATGTTAATGATGGTGACATGATGGCACCAGTGTAATGCTTTATTGAGCATCAGTGTGTTTCGGTTGATAAACCTGAAATTACCCGTCAAATATTTGATAAATTGCTTCCTGACCTTTGCTGGCAAGACCCCATCAGTGAAAACAGTGTTTTCAGCTGAGATGCTGGTGTGTGTGTGCATGCATGTGTCGTGTTTGTGTGTGTTTGTGGGAAAGAAAGAGAGAGAGAGTCTGTGTTTTGTGTTGTTTGTGTATGTTGTCTGTGTAAGACAGAAAGAATGTGTCCTATCTAACTATTCACTTTTTAGTGCTCATCCTAATTTAGTGTACATCTTATATAGTGTTCATCTTATCCAGCGTTTATTTTTGTGTCTGTGTGTGCTCACACATCATCCACTGGAGTGAATGAGACTGAAAGCACCTGCATGTCCTTGCTACACCTGGCCACGTATTTGTCATGTCCCTGACACATGTGGTATGTGTGAGTGTGTGATCAATTTGAGTGCAGCCAGAACGTGGGGCCAGGCAGGGAGAGTGAGACATCAGCTTGCATGTCCTGGCATGCCTCATGTCATGTCCTTGTAAGCTGAGGAACCTCTGCACTCTGGGTGTCCCTAGACTGGATGTACACACTACCTTGGTGGCTCATTTATCAAAATGTCCCCTCTAATTCACTCAGGTGCACACACAGAGACCCTATGCACATGGCCTTGTACACTTAAGTTAAATCCTCAGAACATGGTCTTAGCACAGTCATTGATCAACAAATGACTGACCCATGTGTTGACTGAAAAAATATCTACTGAGTTTTATCAAATTTATATGAGCAATTTAAATTGACAAAAGAAAATTTGCCTGTAAGGATAGTACTTAACTCTTGAGTAGCAAAATCCTTGGCCAAGATAAAACAGATGCTAAACCTTCTGCTACCCAATAGTTTAAGTCATTTATATTCAAAATTTTTACATTTCTATTCATATACGCTGTCCTGACATTACATTTTATTCCCACAACTGGTCAGAACACATCACTTGATTAGACCAATGTCCATTTTTTATTCAAATTACACCATAGATGGAAATGTATGCAGATGCACATATTACTGAGTCAAATTTTTATTAATGTGAATATAAAATGTGAAAAAGTTGGATGGAAAAAAAAATACTGTCTCATTCACTTCAACAAGACAGATATAGACTTTATATAGATATAGACAGATATAGATTTTAGCACATCTGCACGTTATCTTTGAGAAAAAGATAAAAACATATGTATGACTATGATATATGAATGCATACATATGACTGAAATATGACCACAGTCAATCAAAGGGAACTGGCAACTAACACAACTGAATGGGACCATAAGCTTACTTTTAGTTTCTTTTCCCACTGACCCATTTAGTTAGTGCAAGCTGGCGGTTTGCAGTTCGGTCTATGTGGACCAGATTGTCTCGCTTTACTTCCTACCACACTCAGTAAGATCTAGCAACATGGCTATGGTTGGACATACTCTGGACTATTGATTTAGCCATCTCAAAATGAGCAGTAAAGCAAAGTATCAAGTCATGACAGAGACAATGCAACCCTAGTTTGCAAAAAAAAAGCAGGTCATGTGTGTTTCCTGTATTTTTTGAGCTATTGCTGATTTGTGTCTTGTACACAATCTACCTGTGCTGTGTAGAAGCAATAATACTGTCATCGTATTTGAGAAAAATGTCAGAGGGGTGATGTGACGGTGGCTTGGGCTACGCCAATGCATGTAAGGTAACAATTGTGTGCACATGCTCGCATCAACAGCCCCACCAAGGGCAATAAGTCTGCAGGTGGAATGGACTGTTGACACTGCCATAAAGAACAAGAGAAGCTCGGTAATAATTCTGACATGAAATTATAATGTGTGTATGAATATTTCATGCCTGGAACAAAATCACACTGCTGTGCACCTGAAAATGGGTTATTTTTCTCTAATGTTTCTAAAACCTGAACAGAAATTATATCTTATGTCTTACTAAAACAGCTACAGTAAACAAGTAAATACTATTCACTATCTACTATCTACTCTCTGGTAGATATGGGAATAATATAGCTATAACATGCTCAGATAAATTATGGGTGCATTAGCAGGTCCATTGACTGAATTTACCCATTCCAAGCCAAGCAATCTAAAGGACAGGAATGTATTTATAGATTGTCTCTTATAGAAATAGGTTAGAGGATTTGAGCAGCTTGTGCTGATTTTTTGATGGATGCTGTTTCTGTGCTCTGTCTCAAGCTGCCCACCAGTCCCATTGAGAAAGAAAGAAGGAAAAAAGGAGAAGGAAGGCGGAGGAGGAGGACAGAAAGAGGCGACGCTAGCACTCTACAGGTTGCTGATTGCAGACAAGTGCCAGCGGAATGGTCATCAGAACTTCAGCAGGCTCCTCAGTCGCCCCCACTGTACACACGTACATTCACCCACTAATCCCCTTACCACTCTGCCACCCACTGGGACACCCAATTATCCCCCACCTACCCACCACACACACACATGCACAAACTCTCTCTCATACACACACACACACACAAACATACACACACACAATTTCTCTCCCTTTCTCTCTTTCTCTTTCCCTCAAACACACACATACACACACACACACGCACACACATAAGCTTCCTGCTGAGAGCAACCAAAGGTGCTGATTTAATCTGCGATGAATGAGTAGATGCCACCGCTCCTGAGTTCTGTGCAGATATGGTTGCCTGGTTACTAAAGGTGAGGATACATTGTGAAGGTGGGGGCAAAGACCCCTGGGCCAGAAATCGCTCAGAGCAAACTGAATCACCACCCTCATGTTAGCATCACTGTTGTTGGTGCTGCTGCAGCTGGGCTTGTGGATTAGCACTGAAGCCCTGCACGTCCGCTGATCCCAAGACATCAATCATCCCCAGGTGATACACTTTAGGACATGAGTTATGTTTCACCCTGTGATTGTGCAAGTTGTGATGAATGTAATTGGATACCCATTGTGTAGTGTACATGGTGCTGGATTCGTCTGCAACATTTCAGAAATCTAATCCTATTGTTGCTCTGAAAAAAACATCATCCAAAATCTCAGGATATCATTTAAGATAAAGCCTTAATTGACTTAATAGTTTTAATCAGTAATCTCACACAGCCAAAAAGAAAGCACTGTTAGAACCCTGAAATGAAAAACTGAATTTCTGAAAATTACCCACTGATCACTGAAATTGTCCATTATGAGGGTGTATTATCTGTGTGTGTGTGTCTGTGTGTGTCTGTCTTGTGTGTGTGTATGTGTGTATGTTTGAATGTGCGCACTTGTGAGGACCTTTCCCATCAGTGTCCCCACACAGCAATGCATCACCCCTGACGTGAGCCTTTTCTTTGAAATTAAGACCATGCTCCCTGAGGCCTATGTCATCTTGTGCCCCACATTTTCATCCTATCGTCCTTGGGCCCCTGCAGCAGAGTGTCTGAATTCCATGCACCTCTCACCCAGCCTCCACTAAATCAGTGTTATGACAAATGAATTAAAATCACAGGTCATAATTCACAACAGTGACCTTCACCAGAAGACACTAGTGAGGCACAATTTTACCCCTGCTGTTTTTAACTGACTGATTGGGACATGTTTTAAAATGCTATGCTGACTGAAAATATAGTGTAGAGTGGATCATGTCAAACCAGATAATCAGAGACATATCTCTTCATTCTCCTCTTTTCTGACATGTTGATATTCTGATGCTCGTGTTTGTTTCATGTTTGTCTCCATATCGTACTCTATATTTCCATTTCTTTCCCTCATTGTCTCTTCCCATGTCTTTGTAAGGGCAGCCAGCCACATGACTTCCACACAGCAGAGTGAGATATCAGCCAGAGATAAAGACATTAGGGGATGAGACACTCTAGTGGTGAGAACTTGAGAGAGGTTGTGTAGTATAATGGATAACCTTTGAAAGTTTGACATTAGGCTGTCTAGTTTGAGTGGAAGCCACTGCACTAAACTGAACTTGAACATTATGTGAGCTGCATTTAAGTTGAAGACAAGCTCCTCAATACTCACCTGCTGCACTTAATGCAATGTTC
Organism: Tenualosa ilisha; assembly: GCA_015244755.2. NCBI lineage: Eukaryota > Metazoa > Chordata > Actinopteri > Clupeiformes > Clupeidae > Tenualosa > Tenualosa ilisha. The sequence continues at coordinate 2,822,511 of PYXC01000133.1, read as the reverse complement.
AGTTTTGTACATAAATATTTGTCATTACCATCGCATAAATAGGCCAAAAACATCTCAAACCACTGAGATTAGATCACTATAACACCATAAACAGAATTTAAAAATGTTAACCACCAGCAAGCAAACAGCATAATTTCTCTAATATGATGAAATAACCAATTACAGCATTTACATGTTATCCTAACAGCTTGGTCTGCCAGAGACGACGCAATCGTACCAGCATCTGTTCTATCCAACACTGCCTATTAAAATTCTGCATTCATAAAAGGTTATATGAAAAGCTAATGAAATTAATTTCGCTGTAGAACGGACAACATAGAAGAAAAACCACCACAGAGAAAAATAGAGAGTGAAAGAGAAAGAGGGAGAGGGAAAGAGAGAGAGAGAGACCCAGATGAGTGTGCTTCCACAATTCTCTCTAACCAGGCTGCCTCCACTGATGACTTTCATCCTCTAGTCTGGTGGAGAATAACACAAAAGGTCTTTTATCAGTCATTACAAGTGTGTCTCAACTATTCTGTTTCATCCTCACAGGCTTCTCTTGTTGTGTGCAAGTGTGAGTGTGTGGATGTGTGTACATGCGAGTTGTGATAGCCAGCTTGGTTTCAATGACATCTAGTATGGGACTTTAGTCAAGTGAGATCCGTACAATTCTTTTGTGCATTTATACACAACCACAGAATACAGGCAATAATGATAATGAATGCCTTGAATCTAAAAATGAATCTCTTTGAGTGATGTGTGTGATTTAGCAAGCATTGTGTGCAAACCCATCACACGATTCTATTATAAACTCAGTGTTTTTCTTTCTGAGCCTGCGCAGGAACATTGGAACAGTGAACTGAAATGATGGCAGTGTGGCTAAAGTTGAATAATTCAGTAACAACAACAACCTATTCCAGTGACATTGTGCTGTAAATATGTGAAAATGCCTTACCAGCTTAATTTAATTCAATTCAATTCAGTTTTATTTATACAGCGCCTTTTACAATAGTATTGTCTCATGGCGCTTTACTTACTTTAATGATTTGAGTCTGTTATTAAGTAATATCAATGTTTAATCTAAAACCCCTTTTATTCATATCTTATTCTATATGTACAATATGAAACTGCATAAAGATGAAAGTGAATTTAGTTTGAGTGAGTTTGAGTGAATGGGTAAATGCATTCAAGCTATATGTCACAATCTTGTGTCCTGTCACGTTCGGACACTTTCTATAAAACATAAGACCTAGGAGAAATGTTTTGGCAACAGAGCCAACATTTCTTCATCACAGAATGAGGGCCTTTCTTATTGGTCAGACCAGCCAGTCATGCCCAATGCAAACACACGCCACTGCCTGCCTTCACCTTCAGTTTACCCACCAAGAGGACAACCACAAACCACACAGTCCCCAGAGGCTATTGACCTCCAGGTCATACCACTTGAGTGGTTCTACATCTGTTACTATATGGCCAGTCACCTTCATAATCTCATTTCTGTGATTAGTATTCCAGTCATACTCTGTGCTGTGTTGTTGTAGATAGAGCAATATACTGAGGCAGAGAAAGCATTGTAATAGGGTCTATGGGTAAAAAATATACTGAAGACCCATTTGGCCCTCTTCCATCTGCTCACAGCGCCAAGGGAATGACATCCTGATATTGTGATAGCTGACACACTAGCCATGATTACATGGACAGTTTTTTGTTATCAAATCTTGCTCATTTTATCAAAGCTTAAAGAAAGCAAGACATTGTTATGAGACAACAGCAGGAGGCTTACTCATCAGTAGTCTCAGAAAACTATTAAAAATGTTACTAGCCCAGATGGTCCCGTGGATGTCCAGAGTGTGAACCAGACGTTGGGGATGATCACAGCAGAAGAAAGCTTTCATTAGCACAAAATACAGGTTTGGCTACTGATCCACCCTTTCACTCCCCCCACTAAGTAATATAAGCATCTCTGTTCTTATGATGTCCACCCCTTCTGACACTTCCCTCTAGCCTGTTCTTTGTCTTATGATGTAAATCTCCTTGTCCAGACCCTGGTTATATCTCGTCTTGACTGCTGCAATGCCCTCAGGTCTTCCAGCCTGAGACCGCTACAGATGATCCAGAATGCAGCGGCATGTCTGGTTTTTAACCAGCCAAAAAGGGTGCATGTCACACCTCTGTTCATTGAATTCCACTGGCTACCCCTAGCCGCTTGTATCAAATAAAAGCATCTGCTAGATGTATAAATGTAAATGTAAATGTAAATAATGTTATTTTCACTGTGATGTTGGTTATGGACTTTTTTTACTTGATGTATTCCCTTGGAAAATTCTTAATTGGCATAGTTGTTCTGGTCTTAACTGAAAACTATTCAGTCATAACAGTTGTAAGTAAATCACTCTCATGCACTTCTATATGATGAGAAACAATATGTTTAAAATATTACATTCATTAAAATTCTATGGAATAATAAGGAACAGTGAAATCAATATCATCTTGTAAGGGAACACCTTTTTTGTAACTGCATAATGTTTATATCAAAATGTTAGGGATAACTGTCGCCACGGTGTCCCGATATAAGGTAAGAATGGATGACGGGGGCGAAGAACAGCACGACACCTAAGGCGGTAACAACTAATTTCATTGTTGTTTGCTAGGTCAACTGTCATTTACTATGGTTGTTATAGTTGCCATTCAAAAGAGTGGTGACATGGAACGGTTAAAGTTCTACTTCATAGGTAGTCCAGATCTACTTCATAGGTGTTCTGTTATTGAGGAATAACGGACACCATGTAAACCAATCAGAAAACACTATTTCATTTCCCTGGCTGACAAAAAATGATGCTAAGAATGATGAATGGTTAATGAATAGTGTATTGTGAGTCATGAACTGTGACTCAGAGCTTTTAGTGCAGTCTTATATTGAGGTATAAATGATCAGCCACACGTCTGCACAAAAGCAATTCAGGCCAATTCTGAGTTACTAACTCACTTGGGATAAAGAATGTATCTGCCAAAATAATAATTCATGATGATACCTGATATAACATTCATTAGGGGACTGGGGATCATATCTTCTGTAGTCTTCCTGAGGTCATGCTAGCTTATTCCTTCCAGCCAAAGCCGCCCCTCATTGATGGAGCATGTGGCTCTAACAAGCCATAAACAACTGAATGTTTTAGTGGCTGGTAATGGTAATCTGTCCTTCATAATTCATGATGTTTTCAGTGCACTCATACTGCTTCATGTATGAATCTCAGTTTGACTGTAGCTTGTGATTTGTGTGTGTATGTGTGTGTTTGTGGGTGGGTGGTTGATGGTGCGGAGGGGGGTGGTCCTTATGTGTGTGTGCAAGTATGAAATACCATGAGATACCAAAGCTTCGAACCTGAAATAACACATGGCAATACACAATGATCAGTATGCATTAAGATGAATAACAGCACTAATAAAGCACAGGAGCACTAACAAGATTCCTGCACTCAAACTCTTGAATTTCAGAGAGGCTGTTTTACCTCAGCATAAAACATGAAAATGCTAACTTGTAAGCATGAGTTGTAAGTCACCATCACTGCTGTTTGAAGCAGTCAATCCCCAGACAACTCATGCACTACTCATAGCACACACACACACACACACACACACACACATTACAGAGGGATTTGATGATTCAGAGGAGGCCGCAGGGAAAAGACCGGCAGAATGTTTCAGGTCCCACTGATCACCCAATGCGTGACTATTCAGCTGTTTCTATCGGACATCAAGGAGCCCCGGGGAAGTCGGCGAAGCGTCACACAGTCCCTACACTTCGATTAAGCGTCGCCGGGTGAAAATTGAATCTGCCTTCTCTGGCTAACTGCACTTGAATCATCGATTAAGACTCCAGAGAATGATGTGTGTGTGTGTGTGTGTGTGTGTGTGTGTGTGTGTGTGAAAGGTAGAGAAAGAGACAAAGAGGAAACAGAGTGTGTAATGGTAGTAAGTGCTGAAATGCTTTTTGAGCATTTAGAGTGTCCTGCACAGAGGGTTCAGATAGATAGATAGTCTACAGGTAACAAAACTACATCTAAATGAGAAACTTACTTCATGGTTTGAATAAAGGAGCAGGTGTGATGCTGTAGTCCCATACCAAACTACAAACTGAAAGGGTCAAAGGGCATTGATTGCCTTGGCAACAGAAAGACCAAAAGCCCTTTAAATTAGAAATAATGAAAGAGAGATTAATGTAGAGAGTGTCAGGGGTAGTTCTCCTACACTGGACTTTGCAGAGGAGAGAGTGCAAGGGTTAAGACAGCAGAGGAAAGTTGGGAAACCAAGTGCCAAATGAAAGAAAACACAAGAGATCAGAAAGCAAGCAAGTGTGTGTGTGGGGGGGGGGGGGGGGGGGGGTAATTTAGACTAAGCAAGTCACTGAGGAACATTATAAAGTCAGCATGAAAAGAAAGGGACCTCCATCCATACTGCCATGTTGAACAATGGAGTTAATCAGTCATCCAAGAAGTTCATCACCCTCCACAGCCCCAATTTCCTGCTTTTTTGCACCTTGCTGTGCTGATTGACATAAAAAGTCACTTTTCTTTTCATGCTCACATTTCCACAGGCCAAAGGCGTTTCACTTTTATAAAGTAGATGCTTAGCATGAGGGAAAATATCATGCCCCCGTGTATACGAGTCATTACTCTGGAGTGATTGTGCTATTTATCTGCTTATTAGAATACATACTGCAAGCTTGTTTCTAGTCCATTTACAGATGTGGTATTGGGGTTCTCAGGAATGGCTAACCATTCATTAGCATGATAAATACCATACAGTATACAGGAATGGTAGATTGTTTTTAAAATTTCTCAATCATTAGTAAATGTGCATTCATAACATACTACTGTAAATTACATTTTAAAACATAAATTATCAGGGAGTTGCAATGTTGATCATTATGCCATTTTAACTGTGCTACATGAAAAATGTATTGCCATATGTCAGAACTGACTGTAAAAATAGCCTTCAGTTCAGCTCAGTGGAACAATATTGTGTCTACTGAGCAAATGCCCTTTAGAAAAGCAGACAGATAGATATTGTAAGATTACCCTGCAAACCTCTGACATTAGGAGAGATTGAACATGAAGGGCATGTTGAGTCTCATACAGTGTCTATTACCAGAGACAATAGATAGCCTTCCTTGTTGTGAGTTAGTGAGGATCAAGGCTGAAATATCAGTCTACATGGAAGTAGAGATTGACTCTGTCCCCTCATCCAGCCAGGAGATCAGCTAAACCAACAGACCTGATATAAATAACGAAGAGAAGATCTTTCAGTTCTGAAGATCAATAACTACAGCAAACTATTTGTTACGCTTTTGAAGTCAAACAATATTCATTTCTTTCATCTGTTCTGTGTTTGTCAAAGAAGGACATCAATCAGTTTTACCTTATTTTACTGCCTCAAGCCACTTTTTTTGACAAAAAATTAAATACATTTCAGATAAACAAAGCCTGATACTAGAACGTGACCAGAATATAAACTTCATTTGGTTCTTTGATTCACATCATACTCTCCTCCAGTGTATCATAGGTTTTGCACAGGATTTTATCTAGCATAACACAGATATTTGAGCATGATATGCTGTGGTTCTCATTCTGAGAAACTGTATGGTCTCTCACATATCTGAAGACTGCATGCAGTTGGTGGGTGTTTGGATTTGGCCGGTGGGTGTTTGGATTTTACAGGTGGCTGCTGAAAGAGCATTAGTGATTTCCATAATGAAGATTTTCGTGACAGCAAGCATGACCTTCAGGCTAACATCTTCATTTAAGCCTTTGATCACGTCGGCACACATGAGCGCATGCCTGCAGGAGCAAAGACAACATGGCCCTTGTTCAAATAGCGAGGGTAAATGGATCACCGTAACCATCTCTGGATACCCTGGGAATGTGTTTGGTGTTTAGCCTAACATCTGCCCATCACTGGCATCTGCCCATCTCTCTCTCTCTCTCTCTCTCCTGTGGTTGGCGCTAGTCGGGCTCCTCAGCATGCTGCCAACACAGGAGCCATGTCAGTTCCTGGATGGTCTCCTTCACCACCTGAGCAGGTCTCTTTTAGTCCAGTCCCCTCTGCCAGGCTGTGCACTGCCACTGCCTCCTCTGCTACATCCCCCCCCCCGAGAGGCTCTTGGCTCTTAGAGAACTCCCGGCAGCAACACTCTGAAAACTGGCTTAGTCGTGCATACTTTTGCCTGTGCCAACCTCCTCCAGACACCCCATGATGTGTCTTCATGTGTGGGATTCTGCTGGATTTGGCCTGTGATACAAGCAGAAATCCCTGCTCTACTAGATGTGTGTGTGTGTGTGTGTGTGTGTGTGTGTGTACATGCTTATGTGTGCACGTGTGTGTGTACGGTGAGCAACAGGTAATCAATCTGAATCAATCTGAAACAATGTTTAGACACCTGAGGAGCATGCAGAGGCTTGAAGCTTCCCTCACCTGAAATAAGTGTGAGCGAGTGAGTGAGTTCTTATGGGTCTTGTGTTAGAAGTGATAGATATAAGGTGAGGGCTGGCAGAGAGGGATACCCAGAAGTCTGTGTGAGAGGTAGATGCAGTATGTGTGTGTGTGTGTTCATGTGTGTGTGTGTGTGCGTGAGTGTGTGTGTGTAAAGTAAAAAATAAGACCGTGGGTGACAGAGAGGGAGAATGAGTGCCAGATAGAGTGTGACAAACAGTTCCACTGAACTGTTGTATTGCTATGACCCAATGTTCCTCATGTACTGAGAAAGATTATACAACACAACACACCATCAACAGATCACTGCTTAGCCTACTTTCTTCTGTAGGAAGTCTATGTAGTGCACTTGTACAACATGATTATCCACAAATAAGGAGGCAGAGTAGCAAACAAAACAGTTTTTCCTCTTGTTTCCTGTTTACACTACACTATTCAGAGTTGATCAAACCCTATTGGAATCTGATACAAATGACCAGGCCATGCTAGGTCCAGCTAATATTGATACGACCACTGTGTTGCTTTCCCCTGCTTTCATCTGTACTCTTCTCAGTCCAATTATTAGCATGGAACAGCCCAGCATCTGCAGATATCCAGGTGAATGGAGCTCCCAGAACTCGGCACAGAATAATCCTACAGTTTTTTGCTCAATCAAATTGTTTCCTCAGTGCACTGAATAAGGAAATAAACCTCTCTCAGACAAAACATGGACTGCATAAACACTCAACCAAGCAGGTCTTCTCTCTGGTGTGTGTGCACCGTGTGTGTGTGTGTGTGTGTGTGTGTTTTGTGATGCTGACTAACATCCAAATGTTCGGTAGCACTCTACAAAGTGTGTAGTGTTTCTCTCACTGCCTATCAATGAGGACTGCTCAACTTACACACACCTGCTGTTGCTACTGTCCATCTATCTCTCCCTCTCTATCTCTCTCTCTCTCTGTCTCTCTTGTGTGTGTGTGTGCATTTGTTTGTAGGAGAGATGGTTCATTTGATTTTGATTACTGTAAATGGCACAAACAGTGTTTCCATGATAGGTTCTCATTCTCAGTCTCCCACAGAGAGGTGGTTCACAGCCCATCATAGCATTTAAGACTGACAGCTTTCAGCTCAGGTAAGTATCTACTTTATTCCCACCTTCCTTTCTTTCATCTCCTTTCGGCACTCCTCAGCACACATAAGAGACATTCTGCTTGCTACTCTAGAGTAGTGGTGTAGCTTTGCTTGGCTTTGCTTAGAAGAAGACGTTGTTTGAACCAAGGCTAAAACAAAAATATGAACTGGTGTGGAGTGTAAATGTGTCATAATCATTAGAGGAATAGACATGTCATCATGTCTCAGTAATCATGCCTCTCTTCCAGTCTTTGATTATTGTCAGTGTTCTGAATGTTGGATGTAAGTGAGAGTTTGGTGGAGAGTTCATGTTTGTCACTTGTCTCTCATTAAGTCCTCATCAAATTGCATGTTGTTTTCAGACACGTCAGTTGAATGTGGCTGCAGTGACCCAACTGCAGACCAAGACAGTTCAAACCAGACACCAATTTCCAGGCTGGGAAATGCAATCAGGATACAGGCACTGCTCAAACTAAATAATAATAATAACAGCAGGCCAAAAAAATTGAGCTCCATATTCAGTCCAAACTCAAGGTCAAACACAGCCCGAGGGTTTTTTCAGAATATCAGAGAAGAAGGCTGTGCATTTAGACAACAGGGGGAAAACATCTATGTCCCAGCGCAAGAGACATCACAACACAGATATGAGAGCAAACAGAATCCAACCCTGGGGAACAGGCAACAGACAAAGAGGACAAAGGCAAACACAGCAGTTAACAGAAAACTAAACAAACAAAAACAGTACAGGCAGTAGGTGGAGAAGAGTGAAGAACTGGCAGGTCTCAACAGGAGTTCATGGGGAACAGGCAGGTTCAGAAGCACCTTGGAAAAAGAAAATGGTAAGACTTTATTTGAAGGGGTCTACATAAGGATGACATGAGCCTGTTATAAACATGACATGACATAGATCATAAACATTAATGACACTTCATTCACCTTCCTGACTGTTGTCGTTAAGCATCATTCATTTTGAAATAAAGGCTTTGGGATGCAGGTGTTACATACTCGTAATGAAGTGTCATTAATGTTCATGTCATGTTATGTTTATGACAGGCTCATGTCACCCTTATGTGTGTAAACAAACTAAGCACAAGACAAGCAAAAACAAAGGTGAACGTGTAAACACAAACAGACAGATGAGAAGACTCCTCAGAAAGAATCATTGAGGAGAAAAAGTGTTTTCCAGCATGTACGCGCTTTCATCAAAGCCCTGCATCAGACACAAGAATAAGAGCTAATGACCACCAATTTATGACAATCTGAACATTGGCAAAGTGAATTTCACAGACAGTGGTTTCCATCAAAATAGAAATGGCCCAGAGACGGTCTATCTCACAGCTCCTCTGGGACAGCCATTAGTGGGTAATAAGGATGTCTAATATGGCCTGTCTCTCTCAACGATTGTTTGTTTGTGTGCCACTCTTGAGGTTTTCTATTTCCTCGTCACCCACAATATCCCTCATTCCCCTGATAGTGACTTACTCATATCCTGTCAAAAGGATTTTTACATTCATCTATTTTTTTCCCCAATCAAGCCTACACGTGTAAATCTCATATTACTCCACTGAGTGTACGGCTTATGGGACTGTAAAATGACTGAGACGCTGGAAAGACCTAATGGCCACTCGTATGCATATTCCTCTAATTGGCACAGCGTCTCAAGATGTACAGTAGACACATGAGCCACAGGTCCAAGATCAGTGAGAAAGCCCTTTTGGTGCATACAGTAGATTTTAATCTGGGGATTTAGAAAGAGCCTGCATGAGAGAGAGAGAGAGAAAGAGAGAGAATGAAAAAGAAAAGGAGGCTGAATATTGCATTCATCTATCAAAATAGTCTATTATTATGGACATGCTATGGTGAGGTCCAATGAGGCCATGGGCCATGGAGAGGCAAGCAGCCAACAGACAGATAATCAAAATGTCCGCTCACTCTGTTGTTTCCATTGCTAGAAAGCCCATTGCTAGAAAGGATAACATCAGAGTGAAACTAACTATAACTTTTGTATCTCCAAATTAGTGTCCACAATAGGCAGACAGAGCAAGAGAGAGAGAGAGAGAGAGAGTGTGTGTGTGTGAGAGAAAAGAGAGAGAGAGAAGGAGAGAGAGAGAGAGAGAGAATGACAGTTGTGCTCCTCTGCCTCCATCTGTCTTCTCTCCATTTTTCTCCTCACTCCTTTAATCTGTTTCTCACTTTCTATTTGTCCTGGAGCTGGACTCGCGTCTGTTTGGTGAATAATTTACACCGACAGAGACGTGTGAGGAGTGGGCTTTCTCTCTCTCTCTCTCTCTCTCTCTCTCACACACACACACTCTCACAGTCTTGGTTTGATTTTCATAGTTAGAAGTTAGAATCTGGTGAAGTTTTTGTGTGTGCTTGAGTGTGTGTGTGTGTGTGTGTGTATGTGCCCTTTCATATTGATCCAGGTTGCTGTCAGTCTGATGAATATACTGATATATACCTATGAAGACATACGCCTACACTCACAGGCACCCACCCCCACACAGACACAAACACACACACACACACACACACAACACACACACACACACACACACACACACAAACTGCCACGTGTCCTCATCTCAAATCCATGAAAATCAAACCCTGACCTTTGTGGGACTTTGTGTGTGTATGAGTATGTATGTGTGTGTGTTTGTGTTTGTGTGTGTGTGTGTGTTTGTGTATGTGTGTGTGTGTGTGTGTGTATGCGCACGTAAGTGTGCATGTATGCATGTAACATCCTCAGTCTACGGCACTGACCCTGCAAACCCCTCCCGGGAGAGTGTGTTTGCACAGCGGGCATAAAGGATATGAGAAGATGACATTTTTGGAGAACAAAGGGAGTTTTAGAAGATCTGAGCAGATTAGTGCGGCCTCATGGGGTCGGGACGCAGCTGTCCTCAGGCCCACTTGTCTCTCATCCAGAGCCTGTGCCACGCTCCTCGCGCTCCCCTGGAAACCCGGGAACGTAAATGTCACGCTCGTCCACGTCTCCGCCGGCGCGGCCAGTAATTAGATGCCCTGTTGTCTCCACGCTGTCACAGCTCTGTTAATGTGCACACAGACGGGCAGACAAGCAAGACTCACCCTCCCAGAGAACACCTTAGACAGGGAGAGAATACTCCACGACCAATTAGGGAGACTGAGAGGTGGCGGAGGTGGTCAATGTAAACAGGCCTGATTATGAACAGACTGAGACCTGGTGGGAGTGCCTTTGGGATCGTAGGCTTGTTAGCACCTTGGACAGCGCTCCATTGGCAAGAAACCATTTCTCCAAAAGCAGCTGAGAATTAGGATGGAGGAGTGATGCTGCACACGCATTGGGGGCCAACTCTTGCAATGCCGTGCTGAGGAGTTAGCCTCACCCACTTGACACAGGTGCTAGCTGCAGATTGGCAGCCAGAAATTGTAGCCTATTGATAACAGGTGTGACAACCTGACAGCTGCACCGTGCTCCCCAACAGCTGCACCCATTCTTTTCTGTCAGATTACTTGAAGAGCTTCCGACCTGAGCTTTCCAACTGTAACTCGCTAACCGCTGTGATGAACAGTTCACGAAGTAACAGTTTGCTTTGCGTCTATCTCATACCCATTCTTCTCCGTGAAATATCTCATGATCTCTTATATATGTATATATATATATATAACCTATAATATATATAACCTATATAACCTATTGATTCCAATAGTATATAGCATTACTCTGTGTTATTAGCATCTCCCGAATAATCCAGTCCAGCCTAGAAATGACTAGCCATGCATCATAGGGCCTCAGTAAGTCTTCTACCAAGGCTTTGTTGGACCAATCATAATGCTCTATCTCTATAGAGAGTCGTTAAGCGGGCTTAGCATGATGCAGCCTTGTGTCTAGTGCACAGTATTTTTCTCTGTGCATTAAAATATTAATACAATATTAAAAAAATACATATATTTTTGCTAATTGTAAAGTCATACAGTATCCCACCATCAAAATTCTTGTATTACCAGATTCCAGACAATCACCTTTATCCAAATATAAATATTTGTACTGATATTTGTACTGGCATGCCAAAAAGGAATATATATATATATATATATATATATATATATATATATATATATATATATATATGCATTGGGAACACAGGGAACAGCCTTGACCAACATGTACACAAGTAAACAGCTATGGCCTTTAGTGTTTCCATCACATAAGGTTGTTCCTGTTCCAAAGTTCTATGTCAGCAAGACCCACCAATGTTGACATTAACCCTCAGTTCAATTTCATGGTTGATGCTCACATCTAACGGGCTGAGGCAGTTAACAGAGTTAGACTGACATTTGGAGTCCTCCTCAGAGTCTGTGTGTCTCCACTGTGTCCGTGGTTGTCAGATCTTCATTCCTCCCTCTGGAAATGCTCTGAGAATAATCAGCTACTGATTCGCCAGTGTGAGCCATCCACAGCTCTTGATGCTCGATAAGACCCCACTGTACCAAATCACAACACACAAACTGAGATTACTCGATGCAGTGTAACACATTCTCTCTGCTGATTCTGCTGAACAGGCTTAACCTGGGAATTTGTGTGGCTCTTATGGACATCTAGGATCAAGCTGATATCTAATAAATGGTGAGAGTCTTGTAAATTCACATTGGATGGTGAATCTGACCCCAAATTGGCATCACATGAATAGAGCCAGCGCATAAACAAATCTACAGCCTCGCTGGCGATTTCTGTGGTAACACAAAAGCCTGTCAAATCACTGAGGATGTTACAAAAGCTATGCTTGAATCGTTCAGCCATTTTCACTAGTAGCCTGTTCTTTTATCAGACTATTTGTCTTACTGGTCTGTCTCTTGCAGTGCCTCAGACAAAGCTCAATAGGCTACTCTAACCTCAAGACCAGCGTGCCCATTAGGATTGCAGAGGCTAGCCCAGAGGATTTCATAATAGATGCCTGCACTTTGCCACTGTGTTACTTCACTCATCTCAATCTCCACCATTAGTCTTCCTCAAACACACACACACACACGCACGCACACACATACACACACACACACACACACACATAAACATAAACACACACACACACACATACACACAAACACATACAAACAAACCAGCTAATATGTCCCCCTTCTCCTCCACACACACACACACATATGAATTATCTCATTACTGCTAATAACGGTTGAGGTATTTCATAACTGTGATTCATATTGGCATGATTAATATCTTAGTCAGACCTCATGCGTTGAGCAATGATATGAAACCAGTTCCCAAGTTTAAAGCACTCTATCAAAGGAGGTGGACTCATACGGCCCAGGTGTGGGGTAGATATGGCCCAGATACAGCAGATGAATATGGGCCGGATCATGACCAGATCTATAGGATATTAGAATACTACCATACATACACCATTAACAGCCAAGTTAGTGAAATGTACAGTATTGTTTTACAAGTTACATATTTAGCATATATGCCATCATAATTCTTCCAATTTGTAGAAGGCATGTGAGGCTGTTATGTTCATTCATCTTACAAATCAAGCCAATCAATTAATTTCAGGATCCATAGTTTTCTAGTGAGGTAGTCATACGAATGAGAGAGCCCTTGTGTGTGGAGATGTATGATAAATGTGCATCTGTGTGTGTGTTGACTTCGTCTTGCCTCAGTGTTGGAGAGAGAACACCATGGAGATGATGGGTCTGCCGGCAGGAGACCTGCAAGACCCAGTGCAGAATAGGGCACAGGCCAATGGGAGTCCTCGCAGTGACCGAGCCAGCCAATGGCAGACGTCATGTGGTGACCACTCGGGCCAGTGGGACACCATGGGGTGAATGTGCCATAATGGGTCAGCTAGGTCAACATCATTAAGCCTGAAGAGATCTCAGTGCACTGGAGCCACATGTACTGGCAGGCATTAGGGCAACAGGGTGAGTGCCAGCAACAGAATCCAATAGGATGGCTTTTAGCTTGCACTATTGAATAGAATGCTCTACCCGCTTTCCTTGATAATGACACAGAAAATTCAAAGTTAAAGGAAACATAGAAAGGTCAAGGAGATCATCTGAACACTGTAGAGCACACAGTTAGCAAAGGTTGAGAAAGATTAGCTTCCATCTTTGCATATGTCAAACGCTGTTTATTCACTAATGGTTTTATACACCCACAGTGTATATATTAGTGTACAATAACTTCATGATAATAAATATAATACTTCAAGCATGTATGCTCAACATCATTTGGGGCAGCCATGGCATACTGGCTAGGGCCGAGGACTGGGAAGTAAAGGGTGTCTGGTTAAATCTCTAATCAGTAGGGAAGATGTGGGCAGGGGAACTGATTGAACATTGCTCTCCCATGTCCATATCCATGACTGAAGTGCCCTTCAGCCAGGCACCCAACCCTTCGCTGTTCCCTGGGTGCTGCAGCAGCACTATACCAATTGTTCTGGGAAAGTGTGTGTTCACTTACTTTGTTCACTGTGTACTGTGTGTGTCACTTATGCAGAGACTGCAGCTCCCTCAAGAGTTCAGAAGAGTATATTATACTATATAATATTATAAGTATATAATATACTTAGATAGCTCATTGTAATGCTTTAGAAGTGCAGTTATTTACAGTTATCGCTAATATAGGAGATACATCATATATATACCTCAAACATCAAACTCAAGGTATCTGTGATAAAAGAGATTATTATATCTCTAGTGGAAGTAATTTGTCACAAGAAGATAGGAAAAACCTACAGAACCTACATGATTACACAAACACAAACACACACACACACACACACACACACACACACACACACACACACACACACATAGCCATCCCATGTTATTTATTCTGTCGTTAAACCCATTTAGCTGCAGAGCTCTTGGACCAGATAGAGGAAGAGAGGGAGATGGGGGTCAGTGACCTTGTGTAAGAGAGGTCATGGCCTTTAGTTGCAAAAGTAGAGCCTCTTAAGTGGCACACAGAAGCTAGGAAGCTCAGGAGGGATGCCTGGAGTGGCCGTTCCCACCTGAGATGACACATGCAATTACACAAGGCTCCACAGGGTTGCACAGGACACACTCTGAAAAGAAAGCAGCCCAGATGTGGCTTTCACCTGTTCTGGAGTCAGCCACTGCATGGATAAAATCTATGAGAAAACAGACAGCTCTTAATTGCTGTTCAGAGAGTGTTGTTTTACCTAAACTAAATCTAAAGCCACAGTGTGCAGTGCAATACAACCAACCCCTGTGAGAGTGACTGTGTTGCTCACTGCTGTGTATTGGGAAATGTGTGGCAGAACGTGTAGTTGCTGGCTGAGTAGAGACAAGGTTATTGACTGAGGCACTAAGGATAAAACAACTGTATGTGTTAAATTGCCTGCATTTGAGTAATTATTATTCAACTGCATTGTTTATTCAGTAATAATAATGCATACAATTTATTGATGGTACGTGGATATGGTTGTGAGTGTGTTTGAGACTGAGAAAGAGAAAGAGAGAGAGAGAGGAGGAATGACATTCAGATGCCCGTTATGGCAAAGCCCATTCCTCTATGCAAGCTGAGGGCTAGGAAGAGAGAGTTTCTGCATGCCAGGGGACCGCACCATCAAACACAGGGAAAGGAACACAGAGAACACATGACACTAGATCAGGGAGAGTCCTCTTGATCCCTGGTCACGCACACGCACACACATACACACACATTACCGAGGGATTTGATGGCCCAAATATGTCACTTCACAGAACATGTTCAGCTTCCAAGATTGATCCAGTCGACCTACTAAAACTTCATCTGTGTGTCTTCCTCTGTATTATGTGTGATGTGTGTGTGTGTGTGTGTGTGTGTGTGTGTGTGTGTGTGTGTGTGTGTGTATGTAATGTCCTCACTGGAAGGCCCTCTCCCAGCTGTGCCAGTGCATTGGAGACTGGAGCTTTTCAGGCATGTTTTCATTGGCCTGTGGCATTGACTTTGTGTGTGTGTGTGTGTATTTCTGTCTGCCCTACTTTGTGTTCTGTGTGTCAGGGGAGTGTGTGTATAGTCTGGATAAGTTTTGTAGCTTTCCCCACTCATTCTTTTCTAATCTCATAACTTTTTTTTCCAGTTACTCTCTGTCTCACACACACACAGAGACACACTCTTTCAAACACACACACACACACACACACACGAATAAAATGCACTGAAATTATGTATGTCTATTCATCACTGTCTGAATTGTGTTATACAATGAAGTTGTTTTGTAATCTCTTGAGAATTTGCCTTAAATTGTTCTGTGTAAGAGGGTTTGATTGTGTTTTCTAACTCGTCCTTTGTGGAATCCTGTAATAAATTTTATTTGACTTGATATGATCTCTTTTGGTTGTTCTTCAGATACCAAATACCAAATACTACATGCACACAGAGATGCACACACACTCAAATGCAAACACACCAATGCAGCATGTGCATCACCGGTTATCATGAGGTTATTGGCTGATCAGTATTCATGCCATATATATGTAAAGCTCGTATGTGTTGACTCCCAGGAGGAATGCACCCTCTCTTGACAACAGCTTCATTCTCTCAGAGAAATGAGAATGAGATTCCATCTCAGTATTAATGACACGATTACAGCTAATTAATGAGGCTTTTCTCACTAATCCTCCTTTCATATGCCACTGGCAACACACAAGTGTGTGTATGTGTGTGCGTGTGTGTGTATTTGTGTGTGTTGTGTGTGTGTGTTTTGTGTGTGTTGTGTGTGTGTGTTTTGTGTGTGGGCATGCAATCCACCATGGGAAGAAGGCAAAGAGTCATTATCTAAGCACAAAAACACACACACACACACAGAAGAGTGAGTGTGTGGACTGATCCGAAATGAGAGGAGAAGAAAGGACATGAAAGAGTGTGAAGACAGATGAGTGGAAAGGAGCTGTTAAAAGAACAAATGAGCGACGCAGAGAGCAGAAAAAGAGAGACAAAGAGGCTGTGAGCACCAGAGGGAGCTGAGCGGAAGAGAGGCAGAGTCCCGTCTCCTGAGCTGAGCTTCAAAGCATTTAGAGCTGCTCCAGCAGCCCACTGTCATCTGCTGTCAGCCCGACAGACGGGCGCAGCAGCACACAGACTGGCACCGCTGGTATTTATATCACCTAGCTCTCGCTAACTCTCCATACACAAGCACTCTCTTTTTTCTCTCGCTCACTCTCCATACACAAGCACTCTCTTTTTTCTCTCGCTTACTCTCTTTTTGTTCTCTCTTTCTCTCTCTCTTTCTTTTTCTCTGACTCATCCCTGACTTAAGCTCTCACTAGTGCAGGGGCCATCAGGATCTACACACCCCACACCCCACAGACAGGTCCATTCAAGCTGACACAGAACAAGCTTTCCTTTGTCAT
Organism: Tenualosa ilisha; assembly: GCA_015244755.2. Taxonomy (NCBI): domain Eukaryota; kingdom Metazoa; phylum Chordata; class Actinopteri; order Clupeiformes; family Clupeidae; genus Tenualosa; species Tenualosa ilisha. The sequence goes on along the minus strand of PYXC01000133.1, from coordinate 2,805,573 downwards.
TCTTTCTCTCTGTATTTGATCTCTTTTACTTCTCTTTTACACCTCCAACACACACACACACACACACACTTGTAGCTCCTTGCCAGGTTTCGGGATTCACATTTAAAATCTCCATGTGTGTACACACACGCACATCTGTTTAATGAAAGAAGAGCGAGCTTCAATGCCCTTAAAGGCTAGGTTTACTTTTTTCCACTCCACAAAGCCTGAGCTGTATATGAAGATTGCTTTTTCTGCATCCTAGTCAAGCCCATTCACAGAATGGAGAACTATTTGATGGTACAATAAAATTTAGTGAATATGATGAAAAGTTATGAATTTGAAATCATTTAAAGCCCCCCACATGTGCAACGTTGAGAAGTTTTGCCTCTCGGAGCTTCCCCTACATTCAACACACTTGTAAAGTCATGGCATAATTTCATGTGCATTTGGACATGCCAAAGGATAGGATCCAGTAACCATTTTCAAATAGCCGTGTTGACTGAGAAGATAATAAACGCAATTTCAGAAGACTCATGTGCAAGTCAATATAACAGCCTCAATGTTCCCCTCAGATTTCTGTGTTACGCCTACCCAGCCAGGAGTCGCCGTCCCAGCCCACACACCTTGGATGAAGAAAACCACAGGCAACCAGTGACAGTGTTCTCCTGTGTCCTCACACATGTACTGTCACAAATGCACTATAACAGTGTTAGGCCAGTGTAGGTCTTCATATGCAGCGTAATGTGTATAAGTTATGACTATTTCACAAATCAGTCATTTCTCATCAGAGTCAGTCCAGTCACAGGCTGCTTTTTACATATCTGTACATGACTCCATTTTGGACATTTTTTTCTTCTTCCTTCTGTTTTTATGTCACTGTAGATTTCAATGGACGTCTCCAACTTTAATTGTCATAAACGATTTTTTTTAAGAACTAAATTCTCAGCGCTACCACTGAGTGGGCTGGCACAATAGCAGGGTTTGTCCACACACACTTTAACTCAGGCATCTCTGTTAATATCTGTGTTTAATCTATTATGCACATAGTTAAGGCCTGGCAAAATAACAGACAGCAGGATGTAAAAAATATAATTTTATTGAAGAAAATGAATAAAACGTAACGTTACCAGAATATTAAGCGGAATGAACGGGAGTGGTATGTGTGCATGTGTGTCGTGTATGGAAGTCGATGGAAGTCAGTATGTCAGGAGTCAGGAAGTCAGAAACTAAATGAATGAAGACAAAAGAGAGAGAAAGATGGAGAAGACACAGTTAGAGACACAAGTGGAGAGACAGAGAAAGCAAATCGAAGAAGGTGCCTGCAAGATAGAAAATGTGCTCAAGCATGGCCGTATAGCTACCACTGAGGATACCGAGGTCTTTTTTTTTGCCTACTTCTCAAAACAAGAGCATCTATGTTGGCCAAAAAATACCGACGTGTAGCGTGTGCTATTTTACAGAAAGAGCGTTGCGAACGCGCCATATATCACTACTCGCATGAACTTCAATGGGCCTTCACTCAAACTCTAAACTACAGACAAATGAGCTGCTGGCATTTGCTTGTGGGAGCGCCACAGACGCTGCGCGAGAGAAAATGACGGGGAGACCGATTTTGATTTGGCTGTTTGGTATTTTGTGCCGACGTACCTTTACAGTCGGCCTCTATCTCTCTCTCACCAGGCTATTAATCAGTCATAATGAAAGTTTCTTGAAGTTCAAACAGTCTTTTAAAAAGTAATAGGCATTTCACGCTGTGTGGTCTATGTAAATAGACTAAACAGCTACCCTACATTTTCACTGCCTGGGGCTGGTTTACAATGACAACTGAGTTTAACAGTTCTTCTGTGTTAATCAAAGCTAATTTTATATAGGTTAGGATGTCTGAAACTGCATTTAGGATTTATTTGCAGCTCATAATGAAGCAAATGCAATATTTTGGTCATGAATAAAACTGTTGCACTATATTGCATTTATCCCTCACAAAAATGCAGAATGTTGGACATTAAGTTTAATTGTAGGCCTGTACTTTGCTCCATAACTGTGGCTACATAATTTTAAAATCTAAAAATATCTAGAGGGTATGCCAACCTAACCTACACTGATTGAAATTAGGCTATAGATGATTTGTTGAGTAATGTGATGTTGGATTGAATATCCTTTTTTGTCAAATCATCAAGGGATCAGTTAACCTCCTTGGCCATTACAAAATAATAAACAGGAGAAAGAAACAGTCAGTTGAGAATAATCAGGAGAGGAAGAGAAGGAGACTATGAACCTTTACAAGTGAGTCATGGTCAGGAAGTGACCCCCTGCAGTAGATTTCAGACTCAAAGTCATGATCTACAATTAAGTGACTGGTTTCATAACCCACAACCCACACTCTCTCATGACACAATTTGCATGTTGATGTCAGAAATGTTCCCAGTCGGCCATTTTGGACCTCAGTATTTGAAAAATCCTGGCTACAGCCCTGTGCCCAAGATCCCATAAGTGACCTATGGGAAAGGAAGGACAGCCACAAGTAAGGTGTGCCCAATCAGCCAGTTAACCTATACAGACCACCCCAGCCCATGCGATAGCATGAGGAGGGCTGAGGAGATCACATCGTTAACCGATAGATGACTGTGCTTGCTGCACTTCCTAAGAGTTTTGCTAGGAGTTTGATGCTTCAATTAGGTCCCTGGAAATAGGGAGTCAATCACTTGTCAGCAGACCTCATAATTTGGCAGAGGTGCTACCTGGGTTTAGCCAGGTAACAAAGACTTCAGCTTTGCATAAATGACTCCCTTCAACACCTTTTTCAGTTATATCACCTCTAGCTCATCTGGTCCATTTGCAAATGAGAATTTGTTCTCTCTACTGTAGGACACTTACTGAGCTATGAGTGCATGCTAAGAAATTCTGGTCAAATCATTTGGTTGGTAAAGACTGAATTTTAAATGTAATTGTTTAATTGCTCAGCCCATTTATGCTTGATTACTCCATGTTTTGTATTAATTAGCCTGGGCATTCCCATTTACTTCCACAGTGTGAGAAGCAGTTTTAAAATTAGGACTTACAAGTATTTCTCTCTCTCTCTCTCTCTCTCTCATCTCACTCAGCTGCTACATCTCTCCTTCCCAGGGGACCTCTGGAGTGAGAAAGAGGAGGAGGAGGCTGAGGAAGGAAGGAAGAAGGTGAGTGGGCAGGGTGACTGATGTTTCATGGTGTTGAAGACACGGCCCCACTTTGGTTCTGTACCTGTAAAGAGGAAGCTAAGCAGTGTGGTGCACACCGAGAGGAGGAATGAAAGAGAAGAGAAGAGAAAAGGGGGATGGCAGAGGAAGAGAGGAAATGAGAGGAATGAGAGAGAGGAAAGAGGGGGACTGAGAGTCTAGGGGATTCACCGTCTCCCTGTCTGGAAAAGCCATCAGAGCTTTGGGCTTTGGGTTGTGCTAGCTTGCCTGCTCCCTTCCTTGCTATTTAAATTAGGCTTCAGCGCAAAGGAAGACTGAGTTGAATTACAGAGCAATGGGATTTCACCCTCCCACAAATGGAGGGCACGCAGTGTGCGTGCACAGACACCCATACACACACACACACACACACACACTTGCAGACTAACAAACTGACAGACACACACATACATACACACACAAACACACACACACACAGATACCAACTGTTTCTCTCATACTCACACACTTACTTTAACACATTGACACACTTCAACACACCACACCAAATTACACACACAATTTTGACTGCACAGTCGTGACTAGTCAGTCAGTCACGATTTCAATTCTAAGAAATATTACTCACGAGGAAGCCATCAAAGAGGGTTGTTTCTGCTGGCATCCTGGTAGCATCTCTAGAGACAGTTTGTGTTAGTAAACAACCTTATCTCAAGCCCCTACTAATAGTTATTTGGTTAATTTGCTGGCTTATCCACAGAGAGAAGGAGTTTGTAGTTTGTTTTCTGTCTGTCACTTTTTAATGCCAACATGTTACCCTGGGTGAAGCCAGACAGCACCTCAATCAAAACTCAGAGTGAGCTTGGAGTCAACTGTTCCGAACTTTTTCAGAGGCACAACGTGTTTAAAATGTGCAGTGTACAAACATTAAATTGGTGCATATAACTTATACAAAAACTGGAAAACTTCTTGGAAACAACAGTTTTATAAACAGCTGTTTACTCATTTCACAAATAGAAATGTGATTTAGCCAAATGCACTGTTCTGCCTGTCATGTAAAAACTGCCCCATATAAGTCATTGTGATTGGCTCCTGGGTTTCTGCCTGTCATGTAAAAACTGCCCCATATGTCATTGTGATTGGCTCCTGGGTTTTGGTCATTCAGAAATGGAATACAATGGCCCTGACTCCAGATGGACCAGCAGAGACTTTTACATTAAATTACTTAGCTGAATAAAATAGATTTTAAACAAAATACACACATAAACATATGAACAAAAGTTATTTATCAGTTATTTATATTATTTTTGCACGTTTTTGAGGCTGTTATCACACACAGCAGTGTTCTGTTTTGCATTATGATGACACAAATCTGACTAAGCCTTTCACCTAAGGGTGGTTAGTGTCATGAAAACTATCTCTATTTATGACTCTTTCTTTTTGCCCCAGTGATATCTGAATGTTTTGAAACTCATCATTTAGACTGAGGTTTGAAACAGACAGAGGCATGGAAATGATTAATGCAATGTGCAGACATTTCCCTTCTGGACCTCCAAGTTCCTAATACAGAAATGGTAAAATATATGCTGCAGTATTTTTTATGGTGTATTAAAATGGTGGCAATGAATTATTTCCTTGTTTAGAAGTGTAAATGTTTTTAATAGAATTATATTACAATATTCCACCATATTTCCATGCACTTCCACAGAAATGCATCCACAAATTATTCATGCATCTGCACAGAATCTGGTTGGTTTCAATTAGCACTCAGTTATCAATCCCTCCACTTAGGACAGAATGCTCTCCATATAAAGACAAAACATGGCATCCACTCCACCCCTCTCTCATCCCAGGAGCAGGAGGAGGGAGAGATGTGGGCGATAGAGAGGGCAGATGAAGAGAGAATCAGAGATGATGACAGAAGGCCTTGAGCGCCCTTGGCTATGAGGAGGGCATGTCTTAGGAACAAGCCGGTAAACAAAGTGAGGAGGGGACCAGGGGCATGAGTGGCACTGGAGAAACTGTTCATTAGCAACACAATTACCAATCCCATCTCCGCCACTCACGAATCACCAGCCATGACGCACTAACGCAAATAATCACAGACTCTTCAGCGTCATCTCTCTGGGAGACTTCTGTCAAAAGATTGATATAACCATATTTAATGAGCACATCATGGAGGGTGCACTGCTGGAAGGTTTCAGTGTTGGTTAAGGGATTTAAAGAACATAGCTGAGTTTTCCATAGGTGAATATGTTGCTATGGCAATGTCACAACACAAATCACCTCTGTGTCAGAGAACATTTCAATGGATAACAAGGTCTTGGAGGAGAGTGATAACAATTTCTCCCTCAAGAGAGACCTGAGGAAAATTCTGCTTACTTTTTCCACAACTTTCCACTGAAACAAATCCAAGGCATCACAGTCACAATATCCTTTATGCGAAAGCACTTCCTCCCTGCCACTGTTTCCATTCACCACTGATGGATCTGTGATATGGCAAATCTGGTGGATGAGACTGTTCCACTGTGCCATCCCTTGAATGATTTCTGACTACCTGATAAGGACCTGGCATTTAAAATCAATCCTGCATCCTCTCACATAGTTGTACCTCACCACTTGCCAGTGGAAGAGGTAAGAATTTGTTCAGGCAGCAGTTCAATGGAGGGCCAACATACAGAATAGAGGGGTGTGTGTGTGTGTGTGTGGGTGGGGGGGGGGGGGGGGGGGGTGCTCTTTGTGTCCCACAGTGCAGCGTTTCTAATTCAAATCCCTCCTGTCTGCATAGTCAAGCAAGCTGCAAGCAAGTGGAAAATCCTGTGGCCCTGCCATGTCTGAGTTCAGCAGAGTGTACTGAGGAGTGAAAACAAGCTGGGCTACAGCCTTGCGCTCTTCCTCAAGAATGAACTGGCAAGACGGTTGAAGAGAGAGCTTATGGACAGTACAGATACACAGGCTTATACACCAGGAACAATAAGGAGAAAACACATGGGAATGTAAGGATATAGGCCTACAGGGTTTCAACTGAAAACAAACAATTCGTCAGAAATAGAAGAAATGCAAAAGAAGTTGAAATGGACACAGTTACAATTCATATGTGGCGTCCTTTTTTCAAGACTTTATTTCTTTTGTTTTTTGAGTAGCACAGCTGAAACAAAGGATATGAGTGAGCTCGTTTACATGCACACCAAAAAACGATCATTATCGGGTTATTGTAGTTACCTGATTATTCAAGTGCTCATGTGAGAGCTCAAGTGCTCAATCTGATATTCTTTATCAGATTACTGTGAGAAACCTGTTTAGGGTTTTCATTAATATTCTGATTTCTTCGAGACATGTATACACCTTAGTCGGGTTTATTTCATTCTTTTACATCTGCACCTGTGTCAACAATTGACCAAATCATGTGAACCCATTTGGTTTTGGTTATAGGATTTCGTACATGCTTGTAAACACCTGAACGGATTATTATCTGATTATTGCCAGATGTCATTTTATTGTGATCATGCAAACATGGCCAATGAGGTGCCAGATTATGGCTCCTTTTTTGATTCATGCCCACTTGTTTGCCAGGAATTAATGTTGGTCATTTGGAAGTCCTTGATAGCCTACCACTTGGCTGAGCAGACAACGTGGCAGTCTTGCACTTGACGTTAAAGAGGCGTTTGCCAGTGACTGACAGCAAACATGACTCAGATGCTTGTTTAGTGTGAAACTCTCCAGTGGTCAGTTTTCAAGCAAAACACACAGCCCTCTCTCAAGCTGCAAGCAGCTTCCTTGTGCAGCAAACCACTTCTGCCTGGCTTTTGGTAACTTCTCCACTTGGATGACTATTGTTGCTGCAATAGCCGCTTATAATCAGATTTAAGACACCTGGAAGAACTATGTGTTAATTGCAAATAGATTAACAAAGAAGAAATCATAGGATAACTCAATCACAAGCAACCAAATACTTAAATGTGTACACCTATACATGCATACTTTGACAGTGAGTCATGGAAAACGAATAATGGAATGAAAATTGAATAATCCTCCTTTGGGACAGATGAAATGCATTTGCACAGTGTGTGTGTGTGTGTATGTGTGTGTGTGTTAGAGACTGGGAGGAAGTCGTTTCATAAACACTCCTAGTAATCTAGCAGACAATTATATGCAATGGGTCATGTGTGGGCCTGAGATAAGATGGGAAAGAGAGCGTTAGATCATGAATAACAGAAGCAGTCAAAGCCACTGATCTGCCTGCTTTCCCAGTGAGGGAAAGAGCTCAAGTTAGAGGGAGCCAGAGAGACATGCCATACTTCCCTGTGAAGATAAATGGTTCTACTGATGGCTCCATCAGAAAAGCTTTAGTTGTTAGATTAACCAGCATGCCTCAATCACTCACTGTGGCAACCACAGCAAATGCCCACCCTACCCATCCCCAGCCTTTGTACATCCCCTCTGAGCAGAGTAATGGCCTTCACACAGAACGATTCACTTCCTTAAAGGTGCAGCCCACCATTCTGATTCAATACACTCCTTTTCAGCTTCTCCATCCCCTTGCAATACATTGTCTATGTGCTCAAAACAAAACACTCAGCATAAGTATGCCGCCTGGGCTCTGTGAAAGGGAAATAAAGTAGCTCAAACTCCAAATAAAACATTGCTACAGGTAAATGGTAAAAATCACACTTCTAGTCAACAGAGCACACAAACCACCTTGTATGGGAGCAGAGAGGAGTGAGGCAGCCTGTTTGCAGCAAATTTGTAAATGATACATTTTTTTTGCCTGAAGAGACATTCAGTGTCAAACACAGATGAAAGAATGCACGCTTGCCAAATGTAAACAAACACATAAACGTATACATTTTAAAACATTTCTTCCAGACTTCATATAGGCTACATTACTAGACCCTGGCTGGCGCATGCACTACACACAAACGTAGGTAAAAGTCCAAGCATTAGGAAAAGAATTGGGAGTACTGCGTGAGGCACTTAAATAGGGTGCACAAGGGAAGGTCCACTATAGCATGATTGGGTGAGTCAAGAGTGTAAGGACTCAAACCTCAAAAATAGTCCTCTGAGTGAATGGGCAATAAAAAATTCCAGTCTGCAGAATACTGTAAAAGACAAAGTTATATATTTTTAAATAAATGTCTATGTCTTTCTCATAGTTTGAACAGATCTGTCCGGGAGGATTTTTTCCTTCATGTGTCTACAAAGCATTCAACTCTTGGCCATCAGAAACTGTCGGGCAAATACAATACTAATTGCCTCGCTGCTTCCCCTGACAGAGGGAGCCCACTATCCCGACAGGGTCTCTGGTGGGTTGTCTTTTCAACACTAATTGAATAAGGTGACGTGATGAGCACGGAATGCTTTTATAGAGACTGTGACCAGTCATGATAAGCTAGGTAAATGCATTAGTACACCATCATGACCAGATTGGAAATTGAAGTGGTACAAATTTCTTACAAAAAAAAAAAACTTATGAATTGATGGAAGGCATGGATGTTCTTCTAACAAAACCTCTCATGGCACCACATTATACCATACTACAATCTTAGTAACTTTGGTTATCTTTGTAGGACACAATCCAGATCACAAGGCTGTGATGTTGCCTGCAGATAAAGAATCTGAAAAACACGCTTTGGTACTCACACTTGAAACTTAAGTCAAATAACTCCACAAATGACCTCAAATAGCTGTTACCCATCATGGGTTCTTCAAGTCTTGACTGAAGGGGAAACAGCATTACAGAGGTGACTTTGGCCTCAGCATAACTTATAAGAGCAGCACTGCATACTGGTCTATGAATAAATCATGTGTAGTGTCGAACTACGTCTGGGAGCTGGGACATGTTGCGGTTTGTGAGTATAGATGCCTGCCACTGCTGGCAGTCTGGATTTAATAGGGCACTGAGGAGAGCTTCGGCTTTCATTAACATAGTCACTCAGGTGTGTTCAAAGAGCAGTCATGAATTGTACTTCCAAAACCAGCCCAGTAATAAGCTTCTGTCTGGGACACGCAAGAAAGGTTCAGGCTGGTACATTGCCAGCACACTAAGACAAAAAGCCACAGGTGGTGGGAGATAGAAAAGCCTTTTATAACTTTTTATGTTCATACAAAGTTTAAAGCAGCAGACTCTTCCTGGGGTGATAAAACTGAACGAAACACAAAAAAAGATCACATTGCAGAGATCCTCTCATTTTAGAAATAAAATATATTTATTATTTCAGAAAACCCTACAATAATGAATGAGGCATTTATATTATGGATCATATTATGCCATGAGCATCCCAGTCACATGGTTGTGCTGTGCCATAAAAGAGAACAGCTGATCTGCTGACTGGATGCGGTGTCTGATTACAAACAGGGGCCATGTGTTATGTGCATCCGCCACTCGAGTCATAGCACACCACTCTATCTCTACATCTTAACCACTGCTGGGATCAGGTCTATAATGGGAAGAGGAGGACCTCTTCAATTTCATAACACGTGCGGCTCCTTAAACTCTATAAACCCATAACCCCAAAGGGTCTAACCTGGAAAAGACTGAGAATGGTATGCCATATATATGAATGTGCATACACATTCACTCCAACTAGAAATTCAGGAAACACAAGACCTGAATTGGAACCACTGCTCAAGTGTATTGTTCTCATTCACATCTCTTACATGAGGAGCTGTGTCAGAGAGGCAGGGTTTGTTAAATTACATAACCAGGTATAAATAAGAACAGGTAATAATACAATTGTAGAGAATGATAGCCATCGAATGAGAGTGGGATTAGCAGTGTGACTGATCTCTTTAGTCTTGAGTGTGAGGAAAGCAGCAATCAACACTGTCCAAAGCACTCCTCCTCTTCACAAATATGAGCTGGACTGCAGGAGGAGATGAGATGGTGGGAATAAAAAGGCTGTGAGCTCTAAAGGGGGGTGGGAGGGTGAGGTTGTGCAGAGGGCAGGGGAATCACTCAGGCTTCCTGGGCTGAGCTGCAATGTACAGGGCCATCAGACAGTAGAGGGTCCCCCCTATCGTCAGGCCCATGGTGGTCCGGTACAGCAGCTTGTCCATGAGGCCACGCTTCAGGTGAATGGGAATGCCGTCAGACTTCTACAACGAAGGACAAGGCAAGCAATTGAAATGTGCACAGGATACACTGGGCCTAGATAAGCATCAGTTCAAAAGTATTCAGAACTCCAATTTGTCTCTTCTGTGCAAAGAACTGCGACAAAGTATCTGGCGTATTCCGTCAAAAGAGGCAGCTTTACCTGGAAAAGCTTCTGCCATTCAGGAACTTTGTTGATGCCCATATACTCTACAGTTGTTGCTTTGTCAGAAAGGACTTTGGTAGGAGCAGCAAAGATCATAGGGGTTGGCTCCGCTGGAATCGTTGGCTTCAGCCCCTACAACATATTACATCAAGATACATGAACTTGCTAGATCATCATCATTTTTAAATCCTGCATATTTAATAATGGACACAGAGAAAGGCTAGCAGCCAAACTCAAAAGTTATCAAACTTGGCATGATAGTGCTTTGCTGCTTATTACGGTTATAGGCATAGCAAAGGACAGGTCAACTGTTGGTAATGTATTGAAAAGCTAAACAAACAGTAAGTTTGCCTGACGTTACATCCAAATGACGACCACCCCAGATCAAAACAAGGTTAACGTTAACTGACGTTAGTCTCTAATCTGTTGATGCCAAAATCTACAAGTTCAAGGTTACATTAACGTTACTATTAGACAAACTTAACCGTCTATGTTCCACACCTACAATGACCAAATTTTAATTCATAACCCATGTATATCAAAGTTAATCAACGATATCTGGCCTCTAACGTTAACAAAGTCAACATCACACGAAGGTAAACGTATAGAATAGTTTCTTGCTAACACACTTTAACGATATTATGTTACCTGTAACATCACTCTCTAATTTCTTTCTTTCACTCTTACACTGTTTTAGAAAATGTTACTCGTAACTTAAGGTTTCGAAGTGACGACAGTATTAACATTACAGCGTAACTCCAGGTTAGCGGCTAGCGAGGTCAGGTTATTGAAACTTAGCTACGATTAGCAAACATGACCGCATGCCTTCGTTACACATTTGCCATAAAGCTGATAAAGCGGCACTTTAACATCACAAAAAGTGACGTCTCGAAGCGTTATTTCATAAAACCGCAGGCCCAAAACTAGCTTAGTTATATCATACATTTTGAGGATTAGCTAGTTTGCTCGCGGCAAGCTCGCTAGTCACAGCCCCACAACAGCATGAAGGTCACATCAGATGTGCTAAAACCGCTATCCAATACCGAAACAATTTTCTTGCCTACCTGAGGGGCATAAGCAGCCGGCGTTGCCCCCGTTAGTCTTCCTGTGACTCCACTGACTTTATAATACATTTTTTTCCTAGTATTGGAGCGCTAGAATTTAGAGGAGATCAAATCGAGTCCCTCTGCTGTGGACTTGTGCAACACCGGGAGGACTAAGGACCCTAAATTCCGGAAATGATGTAAATGAAGGACAACGACAAAGGTGCCTGTGTAAATACGCGCATTTTTTAAAAGATTTGCAGGACTCTCTTCCAGAGACAGGTGTCAAGATCTGCCGAATTGCGGAATATATTATTTTAAAAATATTTATCTGAAGTCTTTCAGAGAATTCGGAATCATACCATTTTATGAAAACTAGAGAACACGTATGCACTGCAGGGTCATGTGTGTTTGTGCTAGTTCCTGTAAGTCACTGTCAGCTTCTGTTGTACCCACACTGTCTACGGTTATACCGTACATACAGGATGAGTTGGGTCATGTAGGTTACATTTCAAGGCTAAGAAGGTGGATGGCACTGGCAGTAGCTGGATTTTGATTGGATTTTAAAAACTGAACACTTCCCTTTGTATCCCAGCGTCTGATCTCAGTTCTGGACTTTCAGCCAGTGGCAGGCAAGGATCCAACCTGTTGAAAGCCCGTTTATATGTAGGCTCATTTATAGGTGCATTCATATTTTAAATAGGCGACTGCAGTCAGCTGAAGCCAACAATACTTTCTGGGATGTTTAGGTTGTTGTTTAATTAAACATTTACTTGCTGACACTTTATCAAGTTTTGTTGATAATGTGGGGCAGCAAAGCTTGGATAGGCTTAACATTTTATGTATATATTGTTAAACATACCTCAAACATAATGGTAACAACCGGGGGCATTGTTTTATCAATGATAAATTTACACCCTTCACATTAAGCTGGTCAGAATATTATGGTAGGCTATAGAGTTTACCATGCTGTTCATGGGGAGAGCTTGTGATTGACCAATTTGCCTTATCCTTTTCTGTGGTGTCTCACATGAACATGTACAATTTCATTTACAATAACATCTAACGTTATGATAAACCTATGGTAAAAGTCTTGTTGACCACTGTTTGTTAGAATATTACATTGCCTATACGCTGAAGCTTAATTGTCTCACATTAGGCTACTCAATGTTCCACATTACCCCAATTCACCATAAAGCCTACTTTAAAGTTGTATGTTGTAGTATTGTTCATATAATAATCGCCTACACAATAAAGATACAAGGACAACAGTCAGTAGAATACTTTAAGTTTTAATATATAACAAACTGAGCAAGATTGTATGTTTATTTCTACATCAAAATAGATCTATTGAAGGAGAAAACAATTGCCATTACATATAGGCCAGGCTCTGTAAAATCTGCAGCTGAATTTTACTACAGGGATAGAGCCTACATACTAAAGCATTATGTGTGTTTTTTTTTTTTTTTTTTTTTTTTCTTTGCAATACAATATTCATAAAACTTACTATGCAGACCAGATAATCCAGAACTTGATCCCGCTTAAAGCCTGCTGTGATTTCGAAAAGTCGGCAATATTGTCATACAATCAACAAAAATGTGTGTGCAGGTCAAAAAGTAATGATTTATTTATCAACAAGGATTTACCACCTAGTTGTGAGAATAAAATGAGTGACTCATTTGGGATTGTAAAAAGGTCAATGTGAAATAAATTGGTCAGCTATAGAAAAGTATGGCTAGCACTTTCACTTGCTGACACCACAGACAGTCAACCATTTCAACCTTCAACACAGTTCCTCGTTTCAGCAGTGATGTCGGCTCAGCAGTTTGCACGGCTCAATAATTGATTAAATATCTTTTGTCATTTAATAATTCACCACTGTTTCAGAGACACTAAATGGGATAGTCTTGCATGATCAAACTCAGCTGAAGTGTGGTAAATGCAAGGGAAAATGTGACACCTCTTGTGTACCAGGCTCCCCATTTATGGGGCTGGGGTTTTGTAAAAAGACTGGGGTTTAGCAGTGTTTCTCAGAGAACTGACAACTACTTTATCATCAGGATATTTTCTGAGTCCAAATTGAACTGCTTACCCCATCTTTGACAGAAATAATAGTCACCAAATAACACTAAGTACCCAAATGCTGTACAAATGGCTGTCTGATTTTACCATATTAATTGTTCCAGGGTTTAACAAATGTCAGGTGATATATTATATATATATATATATATATATATATATATATATATATATATATATATATTAAGCTGCTCTCTTTCATAGGATTTGCATTTTGCAATTTGCATTTTCCATAGGAATATTGGATGAGATAGAATTTGGATCAGATAGAGAGGATGACTTGCTCACTTTAAAGGATGGACTTCATTAGTGCTCCTGCAGCCACTCTTCCCCCAGTCTCAGCTAAAGGTATCTGTCTGTACACAATGCACACTTACAATGAAGCCCAAGAGCCCAAGATGGAATGTATAAGAGGTTGTATAACCTTTTTGTGCTTCTGAAATATTTGTGTGTGTGTGTGTGTGTGTGTGTGTGTGTGTGTGTGTGTGTGTGTGTGTGTGTGTGAGTGAATGTGTGTAGTGATTCCCAGAAGACCCATAAAGATTGATAGTTGTTATCAAAATATGAGATATATCCTTCGCTGAATAAGGTAAAGTCTGTACTATTTGCAGTATTGAAACAACAGAGGTTGTGTGTGTGTGTGTGTGTGTGTGTGTGTGTGTGTGTGTGTGTGTGTCTGTCTAGGGGTGGGGGTAGTCATTTTCGCACAAGGAAAAAATAGCCTCCATGATCATATGTAAATTGAAACATTTCAAAATTCTAACAAACCCAAAGCAATGATCTTTAGAGTTTATTTAAATGTCCAGGCACTGTAGACAATAAAATGAAATCTTACCCCATGTAATTTGAGTCTTTGTTTTGTTGCAACATCATAAATATTTAACACAACCAATACCCCCATTTGACCTTAGTAATGACTATGGGAAGAGGGCCAAATCAGAGTTTGGCTGTGGGGGAAATGGTGCTACCTGACTATACTGATCAATGGGACATTGGAGAAATGACCAGGTGAACTCAGCAAACGCTGCTGAAACAGTGCACCACTTCTTAAAGGGAAAGGTTGGGCTGCTTGTGCAAGGATACTGAAAAGGTAGACGCACTTTGCTTTACTTTCGACAAACATTCAAAAAGAGATCCATAGCAATGAAAAAAGAACAGGAGAATGAAAAAGGTGAATGGCAGACATCTTGCTCTTTGCTGTTGTACACCCTGTATAGCTGTAGCCTGAGGAATAGCCTTTCTTGTATAGGCTACAAAGAGCCATAATCAAAACTGACCAAGAAGGCTAGTCAAAGACATACGTTAAGAAAAAGAAGAAATCGAGACCCTCGATGTTGCAGTGGTGTTCTCCACATTGTGACAGATCAATATGGAGAATGGCTCTGTGTTTATAACTTACAGTCTGTGTGGCACCCAGGATCAATAAGTGACACCTTGCCTCTGCCCTCTAGTTGATTCCCATTCGTTGGCTATGGCGCCTGCTGACAGGATGCCGCAGGCCACTCCAAAGGGGACATGACAGTGGGTCGAGGAGAAGAGGGTGGCACAGACGACAGCTTAAAGAGGAGCACGACTCAAGGCTGGAAAGGAACAAGGCATGCAGTGTTTGCTTCATTGTTGTTTGCTTGCTGTGCTGTTGTTTGTTTAAGTGGACTAGCTGTGGACTAGCCATTAGTGGTGTGGCCTGAAAGCGCAGACTCCTCTTGCCTGAAGGCCAGCAGTGCTACAGAGGTGGAGAGCAAACAGACAGACGGACAGGAGTTGGGCCGATGTGGGGTTGCTCAGCCTCTGTGCAGTGCGAAGCGTCGTCCAAACCACCGATTCCTCCATGACGCACTGTCAATCCGTGGCCTGCCATGCTCAGTACATATCTCTCTCTCTCTCTCTCTCTCTCTCACACTCTCTCTCTCTCTCTTTTTCTTTCTCTCTAATTTAATGCAGTACCTCTCTGCTGAGGACAGATGGCTGCAAAATGATAAATTAATGTGATGATGAATGGTGAATTCTTCCGGTTGTACAGTAGAATTGATTTAACACCTATGGCTAAGCGCTTTCACTGAGTATAATGCCAATATCAGAGTGTGAAAATAAATTTGTTTTAAACAAATGAGGCTTTTTAAAAACATTTACAATATGCCCCATCATCACTCTTTGGATCAGTGCTACTGCTTCACCCCCTCCTGATTATTTCCCCTCACAAACAAGAGGCAGAAAGGCAGAAGAAAATGAGGGCTTTTGTTCACAGAGGTTTGATATGAGATGGTATCCGCTTCCATTTGAACACATTTACAAATACCACAGTGCGCTAATGGGAGGACTGTGGTTGTCTCAGAACATGTAACTAAATCACACACACACACACACACACACACACACACACACACACACACACACTGGTCAGCTCTCACCAGCTCACTGGTGTTTCAGATGGCATTCAGTGCCTCTAATTCTGTTGCCTGGTGCAAAGCCATGTTTTTTTTGTCTCTATCTATTTTAAAGGGAAACAAGAACAGGTTTATAAGGCAGTTAGACAAGAAGCCAGCCAGCTTCTCTGTAGCTGAGAAAGTGATGTGAAGGCCTCTTCTGGACACAGACAAGCTGCTCTCTACATGTGTGGCCTAGCCAAGAACATCTAGTCAGAAAACCCTGGTTACCATAGCAGCACCCCTATACATTCACACAGAAATCTCCCTCCCTCCCCTCTTCCCTCCCTCCCCTCTTCCCTGTTCTCATTAATAACCTGACTTTCAACCATAGCTGCTGTTTATGAGGAGCTCTACTGACTCTCCCTGGTAAACAGCAATTCAATATGGGTGCCAGGTGCATGGTTGCTCGGTTGGTTGATTAACAGAATTGATTGCCTTGAGAGTCTACTCGGGTGAGTTTGAATGTCTTAATCAGTGGGCTCAGAAGCCTGCCACGGTCTTCCCTGAGACCTCCTACAAGCTCTCAATGGACACAGAGGCCTGGAAATACCAGCCCTGCTTGTTATGACACTTTGAACCATAGCTTCTGTTTTAGTGTCCACAGACTTTAAAGTCCAGAAACATCTGGAACTTTCTATGGTGGGGAGAGTCTTTGCCATAGAGTAGCAGACCAGAGAAGGGAGCTGTCGGTGAAAGTGGCGTGACAGAAGAAGGCTTCTCTTCTCTGGGTGTTTTTGATGTCGCACCCCAGGTGAGCCTCCCAAGTGCTGCTTGCGTGGTCTCCATGGATTGCATCCCCTCCCCCCAACCCACCCCCCACCCCCCACCCCCACCTTGTCCCCCTCAGTTAATGAACTCGGCAGAGAGGCTGCGGGTGCTGCGCGCCGAGCGGAACTTGAGCTCGTGGTAGCATTGCACGAAGCTGTGGTAGATGAAGGTGATAGGCAGCGCCAGGAGGACGATGCCGCTCACCACGCACAGTCCTCCCAGCACGCGCCCCGGCACGGTGATGGGGTACATGTCTCCATAACCCACAGTGGTCATGGAGATAATAACCCACCAGCACGCCGCCGGGATGCTGGCGTAGTCCTCGTTGCCCCCCTCCATGTCCAGGCCGTGCTCCAGCAGCTGGGCCAGCGCGCTGAAGATGGCCATGGCCACGCAGATGAACACCAGCAGCATGACCATCTCACGGTAGCAGCGCCGCAGCGTCAGGCCCAGCGTCTGCAGACCCAGGAAGTGACGCGCCAGCTTGATGACCCAGAAGATGCGCATCATGCGCAAGACGCGAAGCGTCATCCCGGCGCGCTGCAGCTGCGAGTTCTCGCCCGTCAGCACCGTCATGGCCACCGAGATGTAGTAGGGTGTGATGGCCAGCAGGTCGATGACGTTGAGCGGTCGCCGCAGGAACTCGCACTTGTCTCGCGACACCAAGGAAGCGGACGATGCACTCGGCGGTGAACCAGCCGATGCACACGGCCTCGATGATCCTGCGTGAATACACACAGACACGCACACACACACACACACACACACAAGGACATGGAGGGAAAACACAAAAACAGAAACAGGAGCATAGATTTCATACCCACATGTATGTATGGACACACAAACAGAGATGAATTCATAATGCAACCATACATACACACAAATACAGTTCACATTGGCATAAGGCCAAGCGTATCATACAGTCACAAACAAGCAAATGAGGTCATACAAATGCACATCCACAGACGAGGGGTTTGAAGAGAAATCAAAAAGGGAATGGGGGGGGGGGGGGGGTAAAGGTCAGTTGCCATAGTACACAGCAGGGTATCACACACTGCATGTTCCCTTAGCAGCAGAAACACCAACAGGAGAGTGGGTGTCAAACAGCAATCAGGCTATTACAGCTGTAAACCTAATTACACATGTGGGGCCAGTTGAATGTGATCACATAAACTGTTGATCATGCCTCAGTCAAAGACAATGTTGTATCATGATTCACTGGCATGATTGGCTTTGCAAACCAGAGCTTAGGTGTGCTGCTAGCTAAGGTAAACACACAAGTATACTGTACATATGCTATGCAGTCCCAAAGACATGGCAAAAAATCCTTGTGTTTGAACTCTTTCATGTTGTCTGCCATCATCTTTGTTTTTTATTTAAAGAAAGATTTTATTTAGTGTCTCCCATCCACATCATTGGTGTGAGAGCAAGTGATATTACTGGGTAGGCAGAAAGCATAAGGCAGTATTTTTATTCCAAGTCTTAATCCAAATGTGT
This sequence comes from Tenualosa ilisha, assembly GCA_015244755.2. Lineage (NCBI taxonomy): Eukaryota > Metazoa > Chordata > Actinopteri > Clupeiformes > Clupeidae > Tenualosa > Tenualosa ilisha. The sequence goes on along the minus strand of PYXC01000133.1, from coordinate 2,787,349 downwards.
AATATGGCTGTAAAAACTTCTAGAAATCTACCTCTACTGCAAAGCTTAGTCTTTGGTAGTGCATATATGTTTCAATATATTCAACAGCTTAGCGCTTTTTGGTGAGTATTGATCCACTTATTCCCTGGAGCACACATGATGGGAATGAGAGAAGGAGAACTTGAAGATAAAACATAAAAGTATTTTTAAGAATATTCCACAACATCTTTTATAGAGCCTAGGGCTGGGAAGTGGTTTAAAATTTGTTGGCTTTACGTTAGTAGATAACAAATAGTCTTGCTTTTACAACGTCTTCAATCAATGATGCAGAATACCTTAAAGAATAGATAACAAAACGTTGTTGCGTCTATGGAGTGGGTGATACAGCCAAAGTGGGTCATGCCACCCATTCAAGGATAGGGCAGCCAAAAGAAAGTATAGCTGACATAAATGCGTGGGAGAAATCTGGTGAAGCCAGACAGGGTACCATGTTCGCATGGATGACAAACCTGACCTTTCCTTAACAATTTCCGTTTGTCAAAGGAGGTGGTTAATTAACAGATGTAACCCACATGACACCTTTACCTTTGAGCACCAGCAGACAGACAGACACACACACACACACACACACACACACACACACACATACACACACACGCACGCACATTTCCTGAGGAGATACCCAGAGTGAAAGGCGAGTCAGAGCCATGTCACACACACACACACACACACACACACGCACGCTCAGCTGTGCCATGTAAACGCTGTAGGCTCCATGGGTACCTTAGGAGCAGTCCATGTGGAAGACATTGTTGGGCAGGTGCAGGACAGACAGACAAATAGGTTAATGATCAGGTGAACACATAAAATACAGAGATGTGAAACTCAGTGGCACTGTAACTGATGATAAGGTGACTAAGTTAAAATTATCTTAATATACATTTCTCTAAAAATGACAAGCATGATTGAACTTGCATTTAATACCACTAGATATTATATTGCAATTATAACATTTTAAACAATCTTAGCTCAGTTAATAATGTGGAATGTTAGTAAGAAGTTAAATACTTGCATACTTGAGTATTCGTGAATCTCATTGACCCCTACCAACTACCAGCTCATGGAAGCTCGGGACCTGCTGTGACCCATACCCAGTTAATCAACGTCACATATCCTCCTATTGTGTACAGTGAATTCTCTCAAAAATGTTGTTTATTTAATATGATGATCATGAGTCTTAATTGATGTTGTTCATATAGAGAATGAAATCGTTTTAGGGGTGTTCTATTCAACTTTTGTACACCCGTGGCCGTGGTGTTACAAATGACCGGCCATAAGAAAATTAAGCAAACCTCGAAACTTGTAATATTCAGAAGAGCTTAACTTAATTCACACGTATTTTAAAATATGAGTTGACAATATAATACATCGGTAGATAAACACTGAATAACACGGGGTGTAACGCCTCATCCGTCCCAGGATAATTTGGACGGCCTGCTGTTCAGGGTCAGCACGGATGACACGTCTGGGATCTCGGTTTCAGAACCATGGAGAGATCCCAGCCGGGCGTAGCTAAACAAAGCCATTCTCGCCATGAATTGTTTTTGCCTCCATCACCGAGTAGTGAATTATACAGCGAACCTGACTACTTCTGAAACAACCTACACAGCAACACTTTTGTTTGCGAGTTTGTTATGTCCACTGAAAAAATACACAAAATTCTGAACTCTCACTGTTCCGCATCCTCAGCGGACTACGCCTTACTACGGGCGATTTATTTTGGCTCTTTGAAGCTGAAAGATAAAAGACAAAACACATGAAATCTGACAGAAAACATGACAGCACAGATTTGACAGTAAATCCATGACAACAAATGAGGACTCGACAGGCTTCGCGCCGAGGAACGAACAGATGTGAAAAGGATTAGGAGGGCGTCCCTGTCACACCCCTCTATTCAATGCCCTTGAGTAACAGAAATTTGATAGTAGCCTATAGTCGGAGGTAGTGTTAAGCTGGACTGCCCCATGGCATTTCTGGCTCATAACCATTCATCGTTTTTACATAGGCCTAATATAAACTAAGTATCAGAATTAGACCATTTCCACTGACAATTTTTGTACCCTTTTCCCGGGAGAAATTGTGTGCTTGGAATTCATTTGAAGTGGTGCACCTGGAATCATTAATTACACTGACATGTGTGAGTCATTTAATAGATGGTCTGTCTGGCAGTATAGACCTATTCAAGGAAAGAAACTTACTAATTCAGAGCGCACAAGTTTTTCCTACTTCAAATAAATAGGCCTATAAAAAGTTTATGTCTTGCTGGGTCCAATGCTTGTTAATACAAATTTCGATAATAAACTACCCGTTTTTAATAGGAATAATGATCCCGATAGGTGTTTTAAATTCTATGTAACCTACCTGTGCTCTTCTACGACGTTACTCTCAGCTGTTTTCCAGTCCGGTAAAGTGCTTGCGCAAAGCATCACCATAGAAACAATGACAAAAATAATGGACACCGAGGCCAAAATCTGCGCTGCCACCGAGGAGGTGGGCTCCTCAAACGTCCTGCGCATTCTCTCCAGCCACTTGGAATCGCCCCGGCGCTCCGGCTCTTCCTCGCCCCTGAAGTCATGTTCAGCTTTGTGGTCCTCTTCGGGAAAGTGCGTGTAGGTGTCCGACATACGGTCATCCAGTCGCCGTTGGCAGCAAAACTCCAGGTGCGAGCTCTCCAAACCCCAGTAAACCATCTCGTTGTAGAAGGAAAGTTCGCACATCTGGGGCACAAACCTCAGCTTGCCGTATTTCACATATAACATGATGAATCCGAACGCCTCAGAGTGTCTGTCAAAGAAGAACTCGTTTCTCTCCCGGTCGTAATCATCACAGACTTCAAGCACTTCCCTCTCCGACGCACAGTTGTGGAGACGGCTGACACGACGTAAGGGGAAATCCTTAATAACGTCTTTTGGAAGAGCATACTTCGTACCGCCGACATTTATGATGCAAACGCTTTTGCCAAACTTCATTTTAGTGCGCTTCGGGTTTAGTGCGTAAAAGACTTGAAACAACTTGCAGGGTTTACCCTTACTGAGGGGGAAATGTCACTCCCTAAGAATCCAAGAAATAATTTCTATCCTCCGAGGACAGCTTCGGGTATCTTCCCCTCATGTAGGGAGGATGTAGGCAATATGCTCCAGAGCGCGTCCACGCCATGTTTTTACAATGGGGAGTCCTGGGGCGTAGCGTTTCTCAGAGCGTTCCGCGCTGCAACAGGATGCGTTCCCATAGCGCGCCACGTATTTCTAGAACTGGGTGCTCCACTGGACTGCCGACTTTGAAGCAGCTAGTCTGCGAACTCGAGGAGTGATGACACACACACACACACACACACACACACACGCAATGGAACAAATTAGACCCACAAGCACATATTGATTACAACATACGAAAGTACACTGAAAACGTGTAATTATTTTAACATTTCCACATTTCCAGACACTAAATATATATATATATGTATATATTACATCATAGCTTCTGGTGTCTTAAAATGGCAAATGAACCCAAGTTACGAATAATTAATTTCCTTGCCATTGTAGGTGTTTGCTAACCTGATTAGATAACATGTTTAATGTTTACACAACCAGTTAATTTACATTTACTTTCAAAGGAGTTTCAATTAGCTAATGACTAATCTATCCACATAAATTAATACAGAGAACTGGTTCTGTATAAAAACCCCTCTATAATGACAGGCCTTTAGCAGCCTTCTTTGCAGGTGGCAATGATGATGTTTTTATTTCTCACCAGCCAGAGGGCGCCATTTCAAATGAGCCCCAGTGAAATTAAATTACGACTGTCTGAAGAGTGGACCCCACCCTCTTTTGAACTGTGTCTGTGTCTTCCTTTCTAAATTAAATTACTGTTGTGATGAGGAGAATTGATTACTGATCAGTTAGAGTGATCAAGAAGTAGACCAATCTAAGTATTGACCCAGATGCCTAGTGGGACCAGCTCAGTGGTGGTCTGGACATGCCCCTTTGGCGACCTTTAATACAGATAATGTATGTGTGTGTGTGTGTGTGTGAGTGGAATAACCACACTCAGACACTTGTCCTGTGTGGTAATTTAATCAGGTCTGGGTATTTAGTCTCACAGTCCTACAAGTCAAAGCTTTATGCAGTCATGCCCCGACTTACTGATTTGAAGTTTGTATTTTTCATTTTTCCATCTTCCCAGGTTGATGCCATTTGATTGTTCTAATCAGCATCTTTTTAAGAATTCAGGGTTTAGATATGTTTTTCCCAAACGAAAACAACATAGATCTGGGCCAGAGGTGGGCCAAGTCCCCCTGCGCCAGCAGCCCCACTTTATGTTGAAAAGGCAAAAAATCAGCTGTCAGTAAATCCTGTAAGTCTGAGTTGGAGTCCAACAGAGGTTTTGAAGGCAGAGAGTCTAGTCTGCAGGCGGCAGGCACCCTGTAGAGCCTTGAATGAAGTTGCTAAAGATATACTCTCAGGCCATGACCCAGTCAAGGGATCAAAAATAAGATCAGAAGCAAAGCTAATCCTCTGCCAGTTACCACAGATTGATTAGCCTTCAAGATCTAGGCTCACAGATCTGTCATGAAGTGCAGAACTGAAGCTGAAGTTTGCTGTGTGCGAAGCCCTCCATGATGAAAGCCACTTTGGCGGAGATTGATATTAAATAAGGGCTCTTGAGTCCCACCAGATTTGAATATAGATGGATGCTTGAGAGGCTGTCTGCTCAGAGGTATAACGTCTGCCACAAGCATATTTGCAATTCTAAAGGGATGATTAAGGACGGGGGATTGTGGCTTGTGCCAATAGCATTAATTAACAGGGGCATGTAAAAGAAGGACTTGATGATTAATCCAGTTTGATTAAAGCACAGTTCAGGACCCGAGAGCAGGAAACAATGTGGGTAAGTGAAGAAGAATTCTTAAAACAGTATAGCCCGTAGGAGTCAGGTGTGTGGTGTGTGTGTGTGTGTGTGTAGTGGTAATTGGCTACAGATAGCTATACATTGCCATGGTTAGCATTGTCCATGTAGAACAGTGGGTTATAGGTCTGAGCTTACATTGTATGGGGATACCTTAGTTGGTATCCAGACAACAGACAACAACGGTCCCATTTTTTTTTTTGCAGGTTAAAAAAATCTGCGTCCACACACATGTAATACATATTCCACATCTATATGTGGCGCTGTAAACAGATACATCCAGGGCCACTGGACACACCAACACCAGACAGCGCATGCACGTAGAGTCCTTCCTCATGTCCTCCATTGTTGTTTTTACCACTTGTTGTGTGCTGGGGACTTTAATGCTCTTCTGGTCACGTGACGGGTTGGCAAGTCATCATTTTCAAAAAGCTGTGTTTTGCTTGTCCACACGACAACAAAATGACTGCATTTTCAGATTTTTCCACTCTGGAACTCGTTTTAAAAAAACTCGTCGTGTGGACGCAAGGCCAAAACGCATAGAAAATTCTCTGTTTTCACAGAAAAATATTGTCGTGTGGATAGGGTCTTTACTGGTAAAGGGAAATGGTTAATTTTTAGCTGGAATGAGCATAGCTCTTAATGGCTGGTATAAGTATAAGTTGAAATAAAATCAACATGCTGTGACATTTTATCTCGTTATTTAAAAAAGAAAACATTGCCGAAAATATTGGCACAATAGCCTATTTCATGGGCAACTTTTACATAACGGCATTTTTTTTATTATCATCTTCCTACAGTGCTAGTCTGGGTTTGATCCGATTAAGCTCTTTATCTCAGGAGCCATTTTAACATTTTAACAGAGGGAGTACAAGCAGGGCTAGAATGCCATCAGTCAAGGCAAGCTATCAGTCAGGGTCTGATCCAGTCTTTTTAAACTTTTAAGCAAGCAATCGAATCTTACAACTGAATGTCCAGACCGTCTGTAGGAAACGAAACGCTTAAAGTAAAGTAAATGGAAGCTTCACTGACAATATGTGCCCTAGGCTAAGGCTTACAATACAGCTCTAATCCACGGAAAGTGAAATGTATACTTGTGATGACTAGCAGCTCGAATAATCATAATGTGATGACTAGCAGCTCAAACGTCTGACAAGCTGTAACCTGATCTAGCTCTTGCTCCTTTCTGACACAAATGAAGGTAGTTTTAATGCGTAGATGGATTAATTGGATGCCAAAGGTAAGATACCTTGCATTTGTTTTAAATTAGCTGTGCTCGCCTTACAAAATGCACAATGCAACATAATGCTAACTTAACCTGTTATCAAGTCTGTAAATTGTTTTGCTCTCATGAAGGAGGCATTGCGCTAGCTATGTTTACAGCTAAACTGTCATTAAATTAGGGACTGCTTGGTTAAAAGGTGGAATTGTGAACTCAGGGTTCTCTGTACTGCTACGGACAGCATAGGCAGAATATGCCGTGCTTTCACACTGCCAGACCAACAACGAACTCGCAATTTCGGCCCGGGAATGTAGGGGGTTCTAGCGTGAAAAGGGCTTCTCACTTGCGCTCACTATCTTGCTCTCTCTCTTTCACACAAACACACACATGCACACACACACATTCATTTTATGTCGAAGCATTTCTAGCAATGAATATTATTGCAAATATCTTAGTTCTAACATGTAAAGCACTAATTTGGAATCCACACCCATGTAGCACTTACAAAGAGTCAGGGATATCTGGTGGAAAGGCTTTTGATATTCTTTATACGCAACTGCATAAGCAGGGAACAGCTGTGCTTCTTTTTTGTGTGTAATTGGCATGTATGCATAAGGATGAGTTTGAACAATTATTCAAGAAGTATGTAAAAGCCTGTAAGAGTTGCAATTTACAGGTGTGTTAGGAGTAGGCATAGAGCAGTTTAGAAAATGTTTAAGCTTTTTCGTTATGTGAATCAATGGCTTAAAGGCAGAAATAATGATAAAAGAATGCATTTTATTAAATTATTCAAATGAATGAATTAATAATAACTGCATACTGCAGTCCATGACCCTGTCGTGTTCCTGCGCCTTTTCCTGCTCCTCTCTTCCTCACTCTTGTTAATCTGGCGCTTTCTCTTTGTGCCCTTTTCAGCATTCACAGGGAGACTGTTGTTGGGTAGGTTGGTATCTTTGACAGCCTCAACAGGAGCAGTACTAAGCTCCACCAGAGCGGAGGTGAGGTTGTCTGAAGCTTTTGCCTCCTTCTCCATGGCACCATGCAGCTCAACCACCAGGCTGTCCTGAGAATAGCTGGTGCCTGGGGTCAGGGCTCAATGTTGGATGTGGTCATCTGTAGCTTCATGAACTCACTTATGGTCAAACCTGGAGTCTCCAGGCCAATGCTGCTTTGTGCAGGAGCCATGAGCTTATTAGTGGTCACATCTTGCTGGGTAGACAACACCACTGCAGTGGGAGCCATGGTCTGCACCTGGTTCTGCTGAGCTGGAAGCATAGTTAGTGGAGGTGGTGTCATCAGGCCAGTGCTGCTATATCCAGGAGCCAGCTGCTCAGTCAATGACAACTGCGATTCGCTTATGAGCTGAGCTGGTTCGCTTGGAGCTGGCACTGGACTGTAAGACACAATGATGCTGTGCTCTACATCCGTGGTGTCCATTGGCTCAAACGGTTCAGCAAGGGGATCTAAATCCACAGTGGCGGCATGACCTAGACCTCCACCCTCAACCAACATGAGAGGTGCCTGGAGCTGTGGGTCAAAAGGCACAGCAGTGCCAAGCTGCTGTCCAGTGGCATCCACATAGATGATGGGGGCTTGCAGGTGTGGAGCACAGGGCACAGGGATGTTAAACTGTGGGCTTGCACCACCCATAGCCACAAGGGGCACTTGCAGCTGTTGATCCATACCATCAGGAAACATCACAGGGCCTTGGGGCCAGATATCAAAATATACAGCTCCATCCTGGAGGGTGATCCCTTGATATCCCTGAGGAGGGACAGGGTGGAATACTGGTATGTCAGAATCAGGCAGGAACTGTAGCAGAGCAGTGTGGTTAAACAGCGCAGGGTTTCCAGAGTCAGTGGTAGGGTCTGTTAGGGGGGTGAAGGGAGATATGTGGATTTAACATTTTGTTCGGTAAACCACAACCATAAAAATAATTATTTTCAATGTTATCTAGATATTTATGTAGAAAATAAAAAAATCACTGACCCACACCCTGAAAATAGGCACCTCCTGACTGTAGGGTAAAGTGCTGTGCGCCTAAACGAAGGAAAAGAAATCAAATTCATTGTCTGAATCACATGGTATTTGACAAAAAAAGAGAGAGACTTTAAGACCTAAATTACCTTGATCATGGTAAAAGTCATCTTGAGTGTATGTGGAGTAATCATATTGAAAATCCATAGTAATCTCTGACTGAAAATCACAGTGTGTCTCTCAGCAAGTGAGATCTGTGTTTAATAGCCTAAAGCCTTGTGATTGAGATAGAACTTTTCAAACATTCTACTTTGCATAGAATGTTGCAATTTAAATTGTTGACAACGTTCTAGAATTGAATACAGGTTGAGTCCTCACAGTTACCATAGTTACAGGCTGTGGCTGTTCCCTTTTTGACTAAACCACACATGCACTGAGCACACTTAGTAGATTTAGGCCTACATGGCCTCAGGCAAAACCAATAATGAAGAAATGAAGTAGATGTTACATTGTCCATTCTATTGTAGTACTGCAGCAAGACTTACATTCAGATCGTCTACTTTGGCCTGCAGAAAAATTGCTGGATCTGCTCCATCCAGTCTTGATTCTTTGATGTGTTCAAATTTTATTCCTTTTCTAAAATGTCTAAAAATGTCATGCATGTCTCATGCACGTCAAAATCAAGCTGTTCATGCAGGGGAGGAAAAGCTGGCTGTTTAGGCAACTACAAGAATGCACAATCGTGTTTAATTGCATCTTGGTGTTTCAGATTGTTTGCGTCCGTGCACACACAGGGGGTTGATCTATGTTTGCCCATGGCCCTGTGTGCAGTTGTTCCGTCCACTGTATGCAGGTACACTTTTGTCACTGTTAGTTATGAGTATATTTTGTGCACACCAGTCGTAGCCTATTTGTCTCCAAAAAGATCTTAAAAGCCAGAGCCACTGGACACACCAACACCAGAGAGTGCATGCACGTAGAGTCCTTCCTCTTGTCCTCCATTGTTGTTTTTACTGCTTGTTGTGTGCCGGGGTCTTTAGTTCTCTTCTGGTCACGTGACGGTGACGGGTTCGCGACTTCAGTGTTTTCAAAAAGCTGCGTTTTGCTTGTCCAGATGACAACGAAACGACTACATTTTCAGAATTTTCCACTCTGGAATCTATTTTCCAAAAACTCTGTTTTAAGTCACCCAAAATGTGTGGACGCAAGGCCAAAACGCATAGAAACTTCTCCGCTTTTACAGAAAAACGCTGTTGGGGTCTTAGTGGACAAACAGAATTAGGTATTTCTCGCTTTCTTCTATTATTCTTTCTTTTCTTTCTTTCTTTCTATCCAGAGCTGTGTTGTCTGACACATTTGTTCCTATGGTTATTTGTTGATCTGTGTGAACCCAAAAGAGCAATGGAGGTTCAGTCACAGACACTGACATTACTGACATTGAGGTCAGTAAGTTCAGTCCCATGCTCAAAGCCTAGGGCCTTCAGCCTCACAATAAAAGCAAACCAATAAACAAATAAATAATGGAGAACCAAATTCGTCAAGAAATGAAATCAGATGAAGTTCCCTGGCACACACTCCCAGTAGGATAAGATCACAATAACACCGTTTTCTGCCATGTCATTTTGGTTTGCATTATTACCAGTGAGGTAAAATTTAAGAGGTCGAAATGAGAATTACTTAAGGCATATTGTATAGGTTATTGTTTTCTGACCCAAGTTAGTTGGGCATTACCCCAAGAATGTGACTTATTAGCCTACAAATGCATTTGAAGTCTATTGATTTGGTGAAAAATTAATGATTCCCAAGGCCCTTGGGAAAGACGAACTAATCAATGTTGCTTAAATATTAAACTCTAGCTCCTGTACATGGCATGCTACTGTAGTGTGTGTGTGTGTGGGTGTGTGTACACTTGTGTTTGTGCTTGTGTGTGTGAGATGGGTGTGGGGTGGGGGTTGGGGAGTCGATAAGAGAAAGTCTCAGTCTGAGCTTGAATGGACTTGTCTGTGAATAGATCTCTGTAGCTCTATGTGTATTTAGGTGCAAAGGGATGATGAAAACTGCAGAAAGACGAGCTTGAACAGACCTGTATGTGTATGGATTTGTGTCTGAGGCATACTCTTGGCGACGGTTTAGGGGTCAGGATAAAGAAAAAGGAGATGCCAGAAAAGAAATGATAAAAGAAGAGTAGAAACAGAGAGGTCAATATTTAAAGATCTTTGATAGAAAGTAAAGTTGACTAGTATTTCGCAAACACCTTTGTCCAAAGGCACACAGACTTGCAACATGGGGTTTGGGGACCTAAGTCCTAAAATGAGGCCTCAAAAATAAATCACACAGGAACGTAATATAACATTGTGTGGTCTGGTGTGTGTGTTTCTTTCACACTTACACACGTGTGGCTCACTCATACTCAACAGAGATGCAGCACAGCACAACAGCATGGGATTACAGCGGTGCAGCCTTTATTGGCCTGTGCTCTAATTAAAGCCACCGTGGGGACCCCGGGGGGCCAGTGTGTGCTAATTATCAGTGCTGCCTGCGTTTGTCCATTGGGCTTTCTGTCTGCCTGTCATCGAACACTAATGAAATGTGTGTCTGTGTTGCTGTGTTGTAGCCAATAAGTATAGTGTGTAAATAGGTTTATTGTTGGGGTAGAGGAGTGAGAGGGAGATCTGCAATCTAACCCCCCCCCCCCCCCACACACACACACAGTGTAGACACACACAACTAACTGTTGAACTGACAACTGAGAAAAGAGAGAGAGCAGGCGGAGGATGAAGGCTGTCCACAGGTCTTTAAACTGACAGATAAATGCTATTTGACAGCTTTAATGTGAAGGGGAGTTCTGTCAAGTTGATGGAGTTTTGAGTTTTGAGTTCTGACATGTTTGTGTTGGCCATCAGCAGCTGTCTCTCCTTTGTCCTCCTATAAGCAGTGACAGTCAGGTGGGTGGACAGTCATGGGTTCTGAGACTAGCTCCATTTATCTCACCTTTGACCCACTTCATATGTCTGTGTGAGAGGTGGTGAGGCAGAGATATGTTCTCTCTAGAAGGGGTATGTTTCATTATGAACATTATGACTGTCAGTTGTCACTAAAGGTGATTTGCAGAAATTGTTTGTAGGCCTGCTTGTTGCTTGTGTGCTGATTAAATTTGCAAAGGTAACCTTTCATGACCAGCCAAGCCAACCTAACTGTTATTAATTAAAGGTGCCCTGCCACACAAAACCATTTTTACCAAATATGATAGGTCAATACGAGTTTGAGTTATATGGTGCATGTGAAAATGTAATACTATTGCTATTCGCTGTCTGCAATAGCCAATGGAAAGAAGTCAGGCAAAATCAGGGCAATTTGAAAAGTTGATCACTTTTACGTAGGATAGACCAAGCTTGAGCCACTGGAGGATGGCACTGCATTATCGCCCAATCCATGCTCTCCTGTATTTGATTAGTGCCCGCCCCACAAAATCCTAATTATGCGAGATCACTGAATATCCTTGAAATAAAGATAACAGGCAGAACAGCCACATCTCGTTTTTAGTGTGCTTAATAACAGGAGGTCAGGGACAAACGGCTGCAGTGAATTTTGGAGAAGTCCCTTATTATTTGTGTGTCCAGCGCATTTAGAAAAGAATGACTTGTCAATTTTGGTGAATACAATGGGCTTTGTCATTTTTAGCCTGTGGTTCTAACAGTAACCTTGCAATAACGAAGCAGTTATCTGATTTTGTTGGCTAGTGTGAAACGCCACACATTACAAGCTTACCATTGCAAAGTATCTGTTTACAATCTCAAAGCAATTGGTGCATTTGCTTATCATAGTCTATGTCTTCCTTCATTTCCTCTGAAATTTAACATTCCAACACTTTTAGTACTTTCTCCCTTGCAAATCTGACATTAGCGAATTGATATAAATATTCACTCTACATGCCTTGCAACGCACAGAGCACAGCTCATTATCATAAGTGACAAAACATGGCTTGCATGTACCATTGCTAAGTTCTCCTTGGATCATTGCTAAAGTTGCTAAATGATTACATTGCATGTCTTTCTTGAAAACATCCATGAAACATCCAGAAAGGCTGTGTGCAAATGTACATAAACCTTTTGGATTAATCTTTGGCCCAGGGCTCCTGGAGGTATGTTCATGAGGTATTTTAGCCCTTTTTTCTTTCAGTGCAGTCATATTCTTACGATGTCTGTTGTGAACGTATCTTATAGGTGACTGCTACACCACGTTGGAAATTGGATTGGAACTGGTTGGACTTTTTTTTTTTTTTTTTGAAGTGATGGCAAGTTGTCCAGTACCTGAGACATCTAAACAGCCAGATGTCATAATGTTGCCCCACCTGCACTTCAGAATAGAGAGGGTGCATAAATGGTGCGCTGTGTGTGCTCACGACAGGACATCACAATGGAGACTTTGATCTATAAAACACATGCTGGACACTGAAACCTTAGAACACCTTGCCTAAGAACACAGTGCTACTTAGAGAATGGTTGTGGATGGGTGAAACATACAATGACTTAGCGCTGTGTGGCATCCACACGCCACCATAAATGCACCTTTTTTATTCTGAAGTGCAGCTGCAGCTCTTTAAGTCAAATATGCTATTTTAAATTTGCATCACATTTCTGGTTCTAGAATACGGGCAGGCCACTAGCCTATCTGTTAGTACATACTGGGGTAATACAGTTCAGTTCAGTGACAGACAAATGGAGACATGTTATGCAATTAGTATAGAATCATAATACAAAACAGACATGTGAGTCATGTGAGTTTGCATGTGTGTTAGAGAGACAGAGATAAGAAGACAAAGAGAATTGTCAACTCTAATTTTCTGACAACCCTCTTTGATGATTTTGTGTGTATTTAGGCGTGTGTCTGTGTGTGTGTGTGTGTGTGTGTATGTGTGTGTGTTCAAGCATGTATATATGTGCCTGTGTGTGTTTGATGGTTCTCTCCTTCTCTCCTCTATAGGCTGAGATTGGTAGGCTATCAGTGTGCAATCAGATGCTCATTCCTAAGTGCACTCTCAGAGATGGCAGGAAGTTCACATCATCAGGCTGCACACAGCCCCCTGCTCCCAAACACACACACACACACACACACACACACACACACAGAGAGAGAGAGAGAGAGAGACTGAGAGAGACTCTGTCAATCATACAGGCACTACACAGAGAGAGAGAAAGAGAGAGAAGAGAGAGACAGTCAATCAAACAGACACTACACAGCGACTCTTTGTTTTGGAGATGTGTGGTGCACGTACTTGTAAAAGTGACGTCACACATTATCATTCGCATTTCGCTCACGCAAACTCCTCACACATGCATTCTCTCTCTCTTTCTCTCCCTCTCGCTTGATTACTCTCTCTCCCTCCCTGTTCATGCCACATGAACCCGTGGCATTTTGTGACCACAGACAATTGTCTTGTCCTGCTGTAGCGAGTCTACATAGTGTGGTTCAGATACCGTGGGTTATGATCTAATTCTCAGTGGTGAAAATGATTGGGAAAATCACTTCCCGAACCTCTGTTGAACTCTATGTACTCTGCAGTAGTGTTAACTTTATGTACTCTGCAGTAGTGTTAACTTTATGTACTCTGCAGTAGTGTTAACTCTAGGTACTCTACAGTAGTGTTATTAGGGCTACATCCTCTGGCTATGAAAACTATCATAGTTTTTCCAGAGTTGGGTACTACACACAGAACATAAGTAGTTTTAACTGAGAGGGACAGCATTACTCCTTAACTCCTTCAAAGGCCTGAACATAGATTTTACATTGCTATTTCTTGCCCACACACACACACTCACATACACCCAGACCCGGACATTGCACATATTGGACACACAGACAAACATGTCACACTTAATTTTTAGCAAGCAAGGGTGATGCACCACTATGCAATAAGGTTGCTGCACTACATCAGATCTTTCCAACATACACATCCTACCTTGCTTAAAGGAGAAATCTGGTGTGAATCCATCAGCAGCCCCGTTGTTCAAGGTCACAGAACTGTCTGTAGGAAAAAGAACAAGAAAATTTGATACAACCCCCCCACCCCAACTCTCTTTTTCACATCATTGCCATTGCCAACAGTGGAGTGCAAATTCCTACTCAAGTGTAGAGTGCTGATGTGTTGCATCAGGTTTCGCAAATCACTGATGCTGTCTAGGTAGTAGAAGGTGTTATTTTCTCCAGTCAATTTAAACATTGATGACTTTGATTATCAGAGAAAGACAGAACGCAATACAAAGCAAGACACAGGAAGAGGAGGATAGAGAGAGGAAGCAGACAAAGAAGGAAAGATGAAAAGATATAGGGAGGGGGATAGGATAGAGAGAGGTTGCAGATAGAGAGAGATGAAAAGGTATAAAGATAAAGGGATAGAGAGAGGAAGCAGTGAAGGAAAGATGAAAAGATATAGGCATAGGATAGAGAGAGGATGCAGATAGAGAGAGATGAAAGGGTATAAAGATAGAGGGATAGAGAGAGGAAGAAGCAAGAGAGATAGAGAGATGAAAAGGTTTACAGAGATAGTCTGGTCTAAGGACAGCCATTTGATTTGTAGGTCTCAAAGGTACAGATGCCAGAGAGACTTCCCCACGTTGGCTTTAGAAGGTGGCGGGCACTAAGAGAGGATGCACTGCTTTGCCAGCTGGGCATGGAGTTGGTCTAGGCACCCCGAGAGAGGTAGCACAGTTTTCCTTGCCATGCCACCCACATAGGCTCTCTTGTTTGCGCACACTGGCACCCTTTGGCATTGATAAGACTTTGTGCACTCCATCAATATACATTAGCTTGTTGACCACTAGCAATACAGACAGACGGTGTAATTAACTGTTATGATATGCGACCTTTGGAATATTCCAGGAAGTACAGTGAGTAAACAGCAGGCAGATTTATCTACTTAATGTCTGTGGCATACTAGTGTATCCAGGATGAAGGAAATATCAACAATTATAAGTTACCGCTACAGGAGGGGCTAACCGATTTCAAATGCTCTAGTTAACAACGAGTCTCTGTGTGTGTGTGTGTTTGTGTGTGTGTGTTGAGTAATCAAGGGGAGTTGAAAAGAGAGTGAGATGAGCGAGAGAGAGGAGAAAAGAGGGACTGAAAGATAAAAGACAGACAGGCAGGGATACATGTATTTACTCCTTTACTCAATGCTTGTATTGTCTTGTTCCTTTCTTTAACAGTCTTCTAATGGCCACTGGCTTTAGTGACGCTCTATCTGAGCAGACCAACCTAAGTAGAGAGGAAATGCAGTACATTTCCTAACAGCTACATCCTCATCCTCATTAAACTGTTCCTCAGCTCCATCCCCTGAAGTCAGCACTACTCCTGAAGCACATCCCATTTCAGGCTCACAAATCCAACACTTCTCTTTTGTCACAGTGAGCCCTGGCCCTGTATCTGATCTGTGTGAAAAGATAAAAAAGAGCAGCCCTGCGGTTTAACTGGGACATGATAATTTGATCGCGCTGAATGCACTGGTGTGAGCTGTAGTCTCTCTCTCTCTCTCTCTCTCTTTCTCTCTTTCTCTCTCCATCGATCCTCCAGGCCATTGTCTCTCCTCTTCTCAGTCTGCCTCCCCACTGTCTCACTTCATCACATATTTTAATGGGATTCTGGTGGTGTGAGGACGCAAGGTCCTTCATGTCAAGGTCTCCTCATGCCCCTTTTTATTTGCTCCCTACTTTCTATCTTTTCTTTTCTGTCTTTTCTTTTTATTCAGAGCCTGGGTTGTCATGTTTCAGATGCCATGGCTGCTTTGGATTGCATTTGCATGATAGTGTGGAGGACACTTAAGGGATATGCTGGGTGTGCAGAGAATTTGCCTCCTATTTATCCAAGGAATTTAGAACAGCAATTTGCACCAGTGTGCCAGGCCTCCATCTAACAACATGTATGAGACTGACCACACACATCAAATTTGACTGCAGCAAAGACTATTCTTATACTTGTTTTTCACCATACTTGCCAAGTGTCTTTCTTTTTGAGTCTTGAATCTTGATATATAGTCTTGATTCCAAAGTCCAAACAGGAACTGGCACCAGCGGTGTATACTCATTTTCCCACCAAGGGACATGAGGGACGTGTGTGTGTGTGTGTGTGTGGTGTGTGTGTGTGTGGTGTGTGTGGTGTGTGTGTGTGTGTGTGGTGTGTGTGTGTGTGTGTGTGAGTATAGAAGCATGGCATGCACACACACACATGTACAAAAATCCTATCACAGCTATATCCATACACAGTCAAAGCTAATGTGTGTGTTTGTTTGTGGGGCTGACAGGCGCTGACAGAGGTGCTGAAACATGGGCAAATGGTTTTCATCACATCACTCTCACACAACCTCTCTTCACAGTGTGCGCACACACACACACACACACACACACACACACAGCATCCAGGGCATCCATGGGTGAGTGGAGACATATAGCACACACACACACCTACCAGTAGATTTATGCCTAAGCATAACATCAAGCACACAGCCATACAATCTCCACTAAGTTATTCTGAAGCGCTCAGTGACTTTCACTGCAGTATTGTCACTGGACACCATTTTACCAAAGACCCCATCCACCAAATCTCTGCTCTGCTGTTTTTCCTTTGGCTAATGTTAAGGCCTGTCATTATGCAGTGTAAATGTCAGAGGATAAAACAGCTAATTAGGGAGAGTTAGTGGACTTGTGAAGTTCATAAAATGCTGGAGGATAAAAAGGTTGTTTTTTTTTTTTTTTTAACCCCGGTCATGTGGGCAGATATTTTCATTCGTATCACATGGCATTAAGAGTAGGTTGTCAGTGGGTTGTGTCCATGAGAGACATATATTAGAAGCACAGAAGTGCAAAGTGCAAATCAGGGCTGTTACCCATAGAGTCGGGCCCCCTTTTGGATTGTAGTCAGAAATCATGGGATTCATATCGGGATCTTGGGGTGGAAAATCTCTCTGTCTGAGTTTTCAAAGTGCTTTTTTACTTTGCAAGCCAGATTGCACTGAACCTTTGCTAAGGCCATCTGAAGTGGGAAGCTGTTCATGGTTGGGTTCAGGAACAACATAGGGACCATCTGTCTTTGGACCTCACGGGAAATAAAGTTTTTCAGAGTGTGTGTGTGTTTGCTCTCAGTACATCTTGTGTTGACACAACACATTTTTAAATTCAGATTTCCCAGGACTGGGGAGGATGTGTGTGTGTAAACAAAAGAATAGCCCAAACAGATGCATGTCTCTATGTTGTCTGGCACTCCTCACTATGTGTTTATTCATCTAAATGTGTGAGTGAGCAGGCGCGCGCTCACATGCACTGTGTGTGTGTGTGTGTGTGTGTGTGTGTGTGTGTGTGTGTGTGAGAGAGAGAGAGAGAGAGAGAGAGAAAGAGAACAAAGAGAAGGAGACAAAAGTGAAAGACACAAAAAGAAAGTGCTTGCTTTGGGGACGCAGTGAGATAGACATTAGTATAGGGACAGGGGAATGATAAGGAGTCAAGAAAACATTAATGAAAGAGAAGAAGAAAGAAAGACAGAAATGAAAGAGGGAAAGAAGAATAGGTTTGAGTTCCCAGACAGATGGTGCACCCTAGGGCAAAGCAAGCTTTTGATAGTGACAGACAGAACGAGAGAACACAGAGCAGAGACAGCTCATCACCCAAAAGTTGGATCACAATTAGAACCTGACCCAAAGCTCACTCGCACTAATGACATTCAGCTCCGTTTCTCTGAGCAACTGCGTGTTGCCTGTTTTTCTGTGTTTGATGAGGTAAAATGAGACAGCTAGAGGGCGGGCTCAGGTGAAGAGTCGCACTGAGGTGAGAGAGAGTCGGGTCAGCCGACCAATCAAAGGCCATCTGGGGGTGCTGAAGCAGAAGCCGATTGGTTAAAAAATCCCAGTAGCGATAGACCAAAATGTGATTTAGGCATTGGAGTGCAGCTGTATTAATGATGTGTTGACCATTACTGAGCTCTGCAAACTTTCAAAGTACCCAGCGATGACTCATAAGTCATGGCTAGCTGTAATTGCATTTGCACCCAAATTTCACAGTTGAGTATCCATGTCAAAACACAAACACACACACAAATCATTCAGTCTGATTTGATTTTGATGACGGCTTTGTCAAAGGATATGTTTCTGAGATAAATGCATACTGTCACTAAGAAGACTAGCTAGCACACAGATACACGCAATGGTGGTCCAATCCAGTGAGCATACCAAGAGCAGGCAGGCAAGCAAAAGCCTTTTAAGGTCTTTTAGAGGTAATGTAACTTCTCTGTTCTTGGTATGGCTGGATATGGGTCATCTCTACATTTTTAGTAGTAGTTTGTCTATAGTAACAATGGGCTTGAGCCAACAGACGGAGAAAGCATTTTTGAATAAATGATTCATATTAAAGTAATATGAAATTACAGTATGCTGAATTTAATAGGGATCAGCATACAAATATGGGGAGGCTGAACGGTGTTCAGTTTATCAGCTGTGATGCTTGGAATAGGTCAGATATAGGATCTCATGGGTCAGACTAGCAAAGAACTGAAAAGGCGAATCTTTTTCACTCCCTCCCCGGCTTCTTTCTCATGGGTAACTAAACCCCAGAACAGATCTTTGTTACTCCTAAGCCAAACCCAGGCCAAACCCATTCACTGTGTCTTTGATGAGTATTGTTAATGCATATGTACAAATATGCATCTCCTGACACTGCAGCCAAACTTGGCTGACAGATTCCACAGTTAGTCTGTAATGAGGCTCAGTGGGAAGAGCAGTGCCCCTAACAGATGGGCATTGCCAACCTTAGTGCCAGGCATCAAATCCCAGGCATCAGATGTGAAACACAAGGGTGGGTTCCTGGACATGAGGTCATGCTGACTGAATAAACAAGTTAAAGGAAAGGCACAAGAATTTTTCAGCAGCCGAATGATTTGACTAAAACTTAAGTTTACTAACAGTTAAAATGTGTGTTTTCAATTTTTTAGTTTTTCTCTCTAAGGAGCATCTGGATACACATAAATACAACAGGCAGCAATACAGTAATGCTCCAAAGGCTATTGCTGCTCATACATTTGAAATATACTGTATGCAATCGATTTATTGCTTAGATTGTGTTACGTGTGTGCAATGGGCTCGCTGTCAAAACAGCAATAAGGAATATGTAAGTATATAAGTGGTGGGAAATGACTCAGCAGTATTGAATAATGCAACGTCATAATGATAAAACATCTAATAACTTTCAGGAAACAACATCAGGTGAATACAAACAGTGAGAGAGTGGGACCTTATATATCACTTTGCTGTTTTACATCAACACGTCACTGCTTATGGTCGAGCTCAAGCATCATTCCTGTTTTGGATGAGTGTACTATGTATTGCCTTTAAATGAGAGACACTGTCTGGATGATGGAGATGTGAACCCCTTAGATTTGCCCAGCTGATACTCTTCTGAGACTGTGTGGAGCACTGAGGTGGGATGCATCTAGCTCTCTCTCTTTCTCTTTCTTCTCTCCTCTCCTCCTCTACAGTTCTTCTTAATTCTCTGTGTTTTTCCTCATCTCTCTGTTCACACTTATCCTCCTGTGTTTTTTTTTACTCCAGTCAGTAAATCATTCATCAACTTAAGTTGCTAATATCTCCTCCCTCATCCCTACTTCTCTTATAGCAGACCTAATAAACCCCTTCCTCCTAGAATTGATAAATAATCTCTATCTCCCTGTCCTGTATTGATTTTGACGCTGAGGTACATCCATAACTCAAGTTTATGTTTCCTCTTCCCTCACCTATAACCTAGCACTGCTGATAGTTAATTACAGTTGGACTGATCTACAGTGAGGGCTCATCAGAGCCACTGGTGTGCCATTGACAGCTCCACAGACATCTGGAACCACTTCAGAGACTGTTACTCACATAATCAGTGTGTTATGGCTGAGGAAAGACATTTTTTAACTTGAGAAATAGCACACTTACAGGTGACCTGTCTTCTTAATGGGTGCACCCACACACACACACACCAAGACTCTCTCTTTTTCTCTTTGTGCCTCAATCTAAAGTGTAGAGTCTGAGTGTAGAGTGTGTGTGTGTGTGTGTGGTAAAACTTCCCAGAGACCACGTAACACAGGCAGGAGTGTGTGTGTGTGTGTGTGTGTGTGTGTGTTGAATGAAGACAATGATGGTGTGAGTGTGTAACTGTGATGGAATGAGGTAAGTGAGATTGTGCCTGTGAGGAGGGGAACCCCATGGAGTCGTGAGACAGGCATTAGCAGTGACATGTCAGAATGATACCATTTGGCTTGGGGATTGGGGGACCTGCCTCTCTCTCTATCTCTATCTCTCTCTCTCTCTTACACACACACACACACACACACACACACACACACACACACAAGGTAGTCCATCACAAGCGAAGATGACAGAGTCTCCAACTTTTGGGGGTAGGTGTTGGGGGAGAGGGTTGAGAAGGAGGTAGCATTTCTGTCTGTTTTTCCACTGTGTGTGGATGTCAAATCCTGGATCCGAATATCTTGCCACAGGTGGGACATGCAAATGTTGGATCAGGAGGTTGAGGCTGTACTATTATGACAGCAAGGTGTCGCTGCTGTCATCGAGCTGCCTGCTTCTGAGTGTTGCATTCTTCAAGGTGAATGACCCTAGAGTTGCAGAGAGAGCGCCAGACATGTCGATCAGCCACACTAGCCTCCAATAATTCAAACTTGATGTTACATTTCTTCAAGGTCTCCCTCAGTTGATCTTGATCAGTTTGTATGGCGCTTTTGTCCACCTGGTCTTCTGCGTGAGCTGGTAGTTGACCATAGAGCACCTGGCGGGGAAAGCCGTTATTCAGGGCTACGGATGACATGGCCCACCCAACTCAGTTGTCTCAGCTAGGGTTGCTTCTATGCTGAAGAGTTTGCCGAAGGCAGAGGAGGTGTGGTTGATATGAGTCTGTATGTCATCATCAACTGAGCAGTTAGGTGTTAAAATACTGCCAAGGTTGCAAAAGTGCTGGACAATCTTCAGAGGTTTACATTCAGTAATGAATTTTGGTGGAACGTCTCTTGGACCAAATCATGTCCAAGTTTTTTGGATGTTAATCGTCAGGCCCAGTGAGTGATACACAGAAAACACAGTGTTCAGGATGTGCTGCATGGCTCTGGGACTGTGGGCAAGGAAAGCACAGTCATCCGCATAATGCAGCTCTTGGACATTGCAGGTGGTCGTCTATGTTCTTGATTGAAGGCATCTAATGTTAAACAGGTTTCCATCAACTGAATTTGTACAGGATCTTGAGCCTTCAGCAACTGTCTGGAGAGGATTGTGACTGCAACAGGAATAAATCGAATATCACAGGAGCAAGCATGCATCCCTGCTTCACCCCTACAGGGAAAGGTGGTGATTGCTGTCTGTCAACAAGTACACATGCCTGCTTACTATTGTATAAGTTGCTGGAGAATACTCAGAAATTTTTGTTGAACACCAAATTTCCTAAAAATGGTCCAGAGGGCTTCTCGGTTTACAGTAGACTTATTAAGGTCGATAAATGTAATGTACAGATCCTTGTCTTGTTTGCTGCACCTCTTGGATTTGCTGTGCAATGAAGATCATGTCCAGAGTGCTCCTCTCCTTCCTGAAGCTGCATTGTGTCTCTGGAAGAATGTCCTCAGTGATGAGGAGGTTTATGAAGCGGGAGAGCATTATTTTAGACAGGACCTTTCCAGGTACAGAGAAAAGGGATATAACCCGGCTGTTTTCACACACAGATTTATCCCCCTTCATCTTGAAGATTGTTACAATGTTGCTGTCTTTGCATTTTTATGGGATCTTTTTCATTTTTCCAGGTGTGATAAATCACTTCCTTGTTAGTAAGTATCCCCCCTGTTTTAGAAGCTCAGCAGGCAGTCCATCTGGGTCTGGGCTTTTGTTGTCTTTTAGGCACTTCATGGCTGAGAGTACTTCTGTTAATTCTGGAGGTGCATCAAGCATGGTAACTGATGGAAACTGAGGCAATGCTTCTAGGACAGATGGGGTGGTTGGGTTTACTTTGTTGAGGTGAGCATTAAAATGCTCTACCCAACACTGAGGGATTTGCTGCTTATCTTTAAAAAGTCCCTTCCCATTTTCTGACCATACAGGATTGATGCTACGCTGTGGTGGACCATACACAGACTTCATAAAAGGCATGAGTGCTGTTGGTGTTGAATTTCCGCTGCTCTCCTGACCCACCAAGAAGCTTGCATATGCCAAAGTTGTCTTTTAGTCTCTGCTTGTACTATTTTCCAGTGGGAGAGGTTGGTCCGAGATTGGGGGTTGGAGAGAAGGGCAGAGTGGGCTTCCAGTTTGGCCTCTAAGAGTTCTGTATGTCTGCAGAGCTTCATCAAACCAATCTTGATGACGCCGCACTGTCTTCGCCGCAACCTGTTGAAGAGTGGAGTTGAGCTTTGCCCACTCAGCGTCAGCATCAAAAGGGCTATCTTGGGGGTCACTGTTCTCCAGGTGATATAGTCCCTCTGCTGGATGTTGCTGGATGTTTGTTTCCACTCGGATTAAAATCACCCATAAGTAGGATTTTGTCCAAGGCATTCGTAAAAGCTATGTAATCTTTAGTTCTGCTATCAGCATCCA
This sequence comes from Tenualosa ilisha, assembly GCA_015244755.2. Lineage (NCBI taxonomy): Eukaryota > Metazoa > Chordata > Actinopteri > Clupeiformes > Clupeidae > Tenualosa > Tenualosa ilisha. The sequence continues at coordinate 2,764,598 of PYXC01000133.1, read as the reverse complement.
GGGTGGGAGCAGTGAGAGAGGCAAAGTGGCTTTTCATAAGGGGAATGCGCCAGGCCATAAATCACTCGTTAATGCCCTGAGGAGACTCCAGGATGTTTTTAAATTGTGTGGTTTTCTTTACAGCAAAGCCAACTCCATGTATTCTGTGAGTGTCCTCTGGAAGGACCTTCCAAAAGAAGCTGTATTCTTCACCTACCTCTGTAAGTGAATCTTAACCTGCAAAGCGTGTTTGGGACAGTGCTGCAATGTCGATCTTATATTTCTTGAGTTTGTGTGCAATGAGAGTGGTCCGTCTGAGAGGTCTGTTTATATCAACCTGCGAGTCCAGAGGGTACAAACATTCCAGGTCGCAGCCCATTCTTTCTTTTGGGATTTGTACTGCAAAGGGGGATGCCTTCACGGCCGTCATCCAGGTTAAGAGGGACAGTTGATGTTTAGGTCACCTTTCCTAGACCATTCACAAGGCAGTGGAGCTATTTGCACATAGCTAGGACAGTGGTTGGTGGGCATCAGGGACGAGTCCGTACTCCGATGTGCCTGACTGACGCACCTCTGGGGCCCACTGCTGCTCTGAGATCCTATGCAGTTTAGCCCTGTAGGGGCTAGCCAGTGGCAGTGGCTGAAGGCAGAAAGTTGCAAACAGGAAGGCAAGCAAGGTAGCTATTATTCAACATGCAGCATGCACTTTCTACTCCTACAACATTGCTCTGAGCGCATCACGCACACTCTGTGCCTGACACACACACACACACACACACACACACATAAACAGACAAACACACACCTTTTCTATACTGAGACAGCTTTTCTAGCTGAGATAGGCTTTTCTGGCCTTTATTGAAAGGACAGTAAGGTGTAGACAGAAAGAAGGACAGAGAGAGAGAGAGAGAGAAAAAGATAGGGTTGGATCAGCTGGGAAAATGACCCCTGGCTTGACCTGTATGTAGTATGAGAGCTGTAACCAGCTACACAATAGCACTGTCCTTGCCGGGGTCATTTACAGTCAACTTGTTTCAGGGCTCCTTGAGCAAAACACTCTTCACAGAGGAGTTCCCCCTGGGACTGACCTCTGATCAGCCGTGTCCCTGGATGAGACCTCCTATGTCCACCATGCCCTCATTGCCTAGGTAGCTGGGTGATCACGCCCTCGCCATGTGAATGGCACTGACTGGTGCCAACTTATTCAAATAAGGCCTGTTGGAGAGATTAGCCACATCTGGTGTGTGTATGTGTGTGTGTGTGTGTTTATGCATGAATGTGTGGGTGTTTATGTGTTGTGTGTATAAAACATCTGTGTTGTCTGCGTTTGAGACATGTGATGGCAGAATGAGTCAACTATCCGTCAGACCATCCGGAGAGCCATAGAAGGGTGACCACAGGATCCTCCACCTGAATTCAGACCTGTGTCTGTGTGTGTGTATGTGTATGGGTGTGTGTGTGTGTGTGTTTTAGTGTCTGATGGCATTGCATTCTACACTCCAAAAGTCTGCTTCAACAAAGTCTCCATCAAAAAGTTGCTGATGCTTTGTCATTCAGCTTTTTACTGCATTACTTTGAACAGTTTTCTGTAATTGCTTTTTTCTCCAAAGTGACTTAAAGCCTACTAGTCTTCTCAGTTCTTTCTTTTTGGACTTTTTCAACCATATCCTCACAAAGACCAGCTTGGCATGAAAATGGTTTTTTAGAACATTGTGAAGCTTTGGCATAGAAACTGCTGACTACCACTCCACTGTATTTCTATCTGAGGACCTCTGGGTAATGGATTTAAATTAGTTTCTTTCTTTCTTTCTTTCTTTCTTTCTGTCTATCTTCCTTTCTTTTCTTCTTTCTTTCTTCTCTCTTTTAAAGAGACCCCCCCCCCCCCCCCCAAACACACACACACGATTATGAGAATTGATTCTGTGGTCACTTGGACAGATGTCAGCAGCATCCAGCGGTTCCCTGCTGGAGCCCCATGGGACATGGATGACCTAAACCAGTGTGAGCTGTGTATGGCTTAGGGACACATTCAATTAGCAGCTCTCTGCAACCTGTCCACCAGTGCTCCCTCCCCCTCTTCCTCCCTCCCTCCCCACAGCTCCTGGGATTGAGTGGCACTAAGTGATGGATTGCTGCAGCACAGGCACTCTGCTGTGACCAGGCCCTCATGGCTAACTCAGTCTCCCTTCATGGAACACACATGGCTATGCTTGGACTCCCCAGAGAACAAGGCCTCAGAATGGAATAAACTCTTATTTGATAAACACTAATAAATAAGTGGAATAAACACTTATGTGATGCTTCAGATATCACAATACATACATGGTGCATACTGCTTTGTACAGTATAACCTTTAATAGTATGTTTCTGTCAATATCAATCATATTCACAGCAGGTAATGGTAAATTCTAAAATGGATAGTTCAGGTCATTGATTATGGCTGGCTGAATCATGTCCGATAACGTTGTAAAACCGTTGTGCCATTGTTGTGCTGTTGTGAAAGAATGGACTTTCTTCAAACACAATCCATAAAGTCTGTACTGTATTTCAGCACTAAACATTTAGTGACAGGAATGGTGAACAGAATAAGATAGTTATTAGGAGGCCAGGATAACTCAGTGGCTCTCTTTCGGACTTCACTTTCATTAATCTGAATAATTAAAAAAAAGGAAAAACAAAAAAAATAATCCCAAGAGAATAAAGGAATTCATTGGAATGATACTAAGAGTAAAAATAGATTGAACAATAAACCTGCTTGTGATGGACACTGACTGAGTTGTCACTCCCTCAATAACAGAAGACATGGAAGACAGATCCTAGAGCATTATTCTTGTTTCTGTGAGGCTGTTAAGAAAATCTGCATAATCTATGTAATTACATAGCAGCTGTTCCTGAGGTGCCTCCTTATATCCCATAATCATACACAGATGTGCTTAGCAACAGATATGAGCGTGAAATATGCACTGTGGGCCATTAACATGCCTTGGAAGGCGTGCTTCAAAATACACCCTCCCCTAGTGCCCATTATCAGTTTGAACATGCAACAGATGTTCTATAGGACAACACATGTAATGAGGATGACAATACTATAGCAAGGAGGCTATGTGTTCAGTTTATTGATCGCCTTGTTTTCTTTTATATCACTGAGGATATGACTCAAACCTGTGATATTTTGCTTCGTAATTCAGCTGTGAGAGACAAATAAATGTAACTAAATTAAGCAATCACACAGCTATGAGCAGCAGCAGGAGGCAAAGCTGTCACATCCGGGGGACATATCAGGATGTGTGTGTGTGCGTGTGTGTATGGGTGTGTGTGTGCGTGTGTGTGCGCTGGCACCCAGCAGAGAGTCTCTTGATACAATCTCTCTTTCACTCATTTTTATGTGGGAATGTGTTTTATGCAAACGAGATAAAAGCAGTTCAATTTTCTTAGAATGATCTTGTCTCCAGAAAGCTATCTGTTTGCCTGCAAATTTCATTAGGCTACTGCATATCTATGTCCCATTTCTTGTTCCGGGAAATTCTTTGTGTTGAGATGCCTGTCACACTGTGTGATATATCCATGTGTGCATTGATACTGTGTGTAAAGGGCTTTAAATTTCCTTTGTGAGAGAAGAGTGTTATACATTCATCTGCCTCTCATTTACAGCACATCACATCCTTGTGCGCAGGTTTAAGTAAGGGATAATGAACAACATGGCGTGCATCTGATATTAATGCACGGCAGAAGTTGTAATAATAATACATTTCGTAGTGCATTCAAATCTGATATACGCACACCGTGGAGTTCATTGTCCCGCTTACACCACTGTTACCATGTCTGCGCTATGTAGATTTGCTAACAATTTACATGTTTTGATAGCCAAAACAGGTTAGTTTGCAGAACTACTTGTTTTCATCACACATCGACTCAGTTCCAAAATTGCTGTGATAAACTGCGGTTACTAGTTCAAAATTGATGTTTGCTATTATCAAAAGCAGGAGGTTAGTTCGATCTGTCATTGTAAAGCATTACATTTTACATTTAGCAGACGCTTTTATGCAAAGCGACTTATATTTTTTTGTCAACTATCAATTGTTCAGGGCCAGTCTCCCCTAGAGCAACTTAGGGTTAAGTGCCTTGCTCAGGGGCACAGCAGTCGAAGCTGGGACTCGAACCCACAACTTTTCAGGCCATCGCAATGCCAGCCAGGTTCCTTAACCGCCATGCTACCACCGCTCACTGGAACAGTGATGGATGACTTGAAGCTACTGGGCACAACGCACATGGACAAAGAGGTTGAATATATCCACGAACACACCAGCCAGTTGCTCCGAACATGCTCTGATGAGACAACCTGGTATCCCATCAGGCCCTGCTGCTTTACGGATGTTAACTTGCCTGAAGGATTTCCGCACGTCAGCCTCTTTGACCATTAAGCTTGATTCAATGGAGAGGTCAGTGATGGAGGGAGTTATTCTTTCTGCAGGGTCGGTGGTAACCTCAAAGCGAGTATAGAAGCAGTTCAGCTAATGAGGTAGTGAAGGGTGAGAGACTTGGACCTCACATTTCTTGTCTTTAAAATCAGAAATCAAGTGTAGTCCCTGCCACATGCCTCTTGTATCTTTTCCTTCCAGCTGTTCCTCAATCTTATGTCTATAGTCCCATTTAGCTGCTTTAATTGTTTTACGCAAGTCATATCAGGCTTTTTTCCAGCTCCTTGTTTCCAGATGCAAAAGCACAATCCCTGGCCCTGAGAGCAGCTTTAACAGTGTTATTTATCCAACTCTCCATCCTAGAGGCCCTTCCTATACGCGCATGCCAGGACTGACTCTCTTCCCTGAGGTCTTGTGACTCACCCCCTATCACAATGGCACTGTCAAATGGACCTTTATTGTTACCCTCATAACCCATCTCACTCCTTGACTTGAACACTATGTCTGGCTGCTACTACACTCTTCAGCCATGATTCTTGATAACCACCTTTGACCATGTAATGTTATGGGACAATATTTTGGAACTATTATAATGCTTAGCTAAACCATGGACAACTTGTAGGCTATCATTGTTACTTCTGATTGTACTTTTCCTGCATAACCTCTGGGAGTTGGGTTAGCCCCTTGGGTCATGGATCTGTCCAATGTTTCTTCCTAGACTAAGTAACATAAGGGAGTTATATACTATTGTGAAAAGGCACTGTATAAATATACTGAACTAAATTGATTTCAATGGAATTTTTAAAAATAGGATATATCCAGAGTGTTTTTGTTGGAACAGCTTCTTCCACACACTTTTGTATGAATTCAGTGACTGCCTCTGTACACTGGTCTATATCACCATTTGACGCATAGTGAAACACCCCCCAATCAGCACAACCAAAACAGTCATACTCTTAAATGCAGTATAACAGGCTTAAAAATCATCTCAGTCGCAAGTTACAATGTTGCTGTGCTGTGAACGTCGCTAGCTAAATTGTAACCCTGTGTTAATGTGACAGTTAATTTAAACCTCACAGTAAGTTGGGCGAATTGATATGCAAGTGTAATATGGCTATGTTGTAATATGGCTATGTTATCTTGGATTTCCTAGTTATTCTCTGTGTCTCCTTGTTATTTAAGTCTGTGCTTTTGTGTTTGCCTCCTTGATCTCCTGTGTGTTAGTTTTCCCAGTTACTTCTGAGCGTTATAGTTTTCTGTTCCCTCCGTTATAGTAGCGGATGTGACTTTCGTTGAGTTCGGTTTTGTTTGTTCAAATAAATACTCTGTTTAAATCTGCCTCTGCCTAGTCTGTGCCTGACACCCACAATATTAAATGGTAGTCAAGCCATAGGTGGTGGTCTGAAGTTCAGGCTGGAAAGTGTAGTTGCAGCCAGGCATAATATTGAAGTCAGGGAGTGAGCTTGAACTGTGTCTGACTGCTAACTGAATTCTGTCTACTCAGTGCACTCAATGATTAGTCATAATAAAAGGAGAGTATGTGAGTGTGTGTGTGTATCAATGATCACACACAGACTGAGAGGCATCTGTGGAGATGCAGAGCAAAAAGGTATTTAGCAGTAATATTACACATGGTGAATGATCAGAGCGCTTAGGGGCCCTATTGCAGAACAAGACAGACTTCACTCCCAGATAAATTGCATCTCTTTTCTTTCATTATCTTTCTCTCCCCCCTTTCTCTGTCCCCCAGCTTCATAAACTGCTCTTCCCCTTCTTCCTCGTCCTCTCCCTCTCTCTCTCTCTCTTTTTCTCTCTCACTGTCATCTCTCACTCTTTCCAAAGTCTGTTGTGTTTGCAGAAGTGTTTTTGAAAATTGAATTAACAAGCACTCCTGGAGACATGGGGAATGTGTCATCTTTCACACATATTTCAGTCACCTAGGTTTCTCTCTCTCTCTCTCTGTCTTTTCCCTTCCCTTCCCTTTCTCCCTCTCTCTCTCCTCCTTTTGAGAGCTTGAGAGCTTTTACACTAGTGCTCATCATCCTGTCTTCTGATTCAGACTTTTACTTCCACTTCTCCGCAATTTGGTATAAAACACAGAAGTCCTCATATCTCCAGTGTGTGCTATTAGATTGTGTGTCTGTGGATGGGCCTGGGTGCAGCTAGTCTGCACTTTGCTTCTCACTGGATGGGAAGACTGGCCTACAAGAGGACACAGAAGAAAGAGTCAAGGCATCGGTCTAGGCATATTGCAGCGTGTTACAGAAAGAAACATATTCACAGACACAGACACACACACACACACACACACAAATATATGTGTGATCTATCAATTTGTGTGTGTGTTGATGTGTTTGTCTAATGGGTAGAATGGAACCAATTTAAAGGTAATGGCATGGAACAATTTAAGATAGGAGAAACTCCAGAAAGCTGGAGTGTTAAAGCACAGCAGTCCTTCTGACTGAACTACATGCATATGTTCTCCTCACACATAGAGCCCCATACAACAGCAACCCAGATCATGAGCAAGTATGTGGTGCTCACTCAATGAGCTTATCGATCTCCAGCTGCTTAAAGCGCAGCCTATTTCATGTCTAATTCTCAAATCTCAAGAGGAAATCAATGTCGTATTTTTAGACGCATTGCATTCATTTTGTGTAGTTTTTCATTATCATCAAGTTTGTGTGTGCGTGTGTGTGTGTTTGTATGTGTGTGTGATGTAGGGAAGTGTTATGGAGGAGTTATGTGGTCGTCAGTGAAAGACTGAATGGTTGTGAGGGAGAAATGAATGGCAGATACACTGTAATGCTTTTGTCAGGAGACTAAAGAACCTACACAAACACACGCGCGTGCACACACACACACACACACACACACACACACACACACACACACACACACACACACACTCACACACACACACACACACACACACACACACACACACACGCAAGCACAGATCTCGTTAGAACAGGTGAAAGGAAAAAAGGGGGAATGATGAGAGGAAAGAAAGACCAGGAAACAGCCTATGTTCATCAGAACTCATTGCCTATAACTGTCAGATTCTCTCTCCTTGTCTCTCATCCCTCCTCCCTGTCGTCTGTGGCCCTCAGTCTCTTGCTTCTCTCAGCTCGTGTTTCACTCTTTCTTCTCTTCCTCTGTTGATCAGTACCTTTCTCTACTTTCTGTCTCTCCTCTACACCGCCCCCCCCCCCACCATACACACACACACACACACACAAACACCTCTCAGTTATCACACAATCTCTTAGTGAATTAGAATCCTTTCCAACACCGCTGCTGTCAGTTGAAGTGTTCTGTGCCGTCTGTCACACTGACTCGAGTGTAAAAAGCGCTGGTGCTCAGAGCAGACCTGTGTGTGTGTGTGTGTGTGTGTGTGTGTGTGTGTGTGTGTGTGTGTGTGTGTATGTGCTACTGCTGCTGCTGCTCCTCTGGGTGCCAGTCTCACACACTGCTCACTTCCTGACCCTCTGAAGGCCTGGAGGAGAGACGCAGTCTTGAGTTTCTCTCTCTTGCATCAGGTAAAGACATCCCTTTTCCTTTATGTGCAAGCATACATCCATTCATGTGTATGTGTGTCTAGGCTATTTATGTATATGTATGTGCAGGCTATGTGCGCTTTCTATGAATGTATGTGAAGGATATGTGCACTTTAAAAAGAAAAGCAGGCAAAGGTAGTGACTTTTCTGTCTAAATTTCAATTCTTTTTTGAATCTTTGAACCTTTTTTAAACCTGTAGGCACATGTAGGAGCTCTGCTGTTTATTAAATAACTAAAGAATAATCTTATCTTACACATACATGCATACACTCATCTCACACACACATGCACACAACCCCATTTATGTAACACTAACACCATGTTATGGATTTCTTTGAAATAGATCCATATTTCAGCTTTAGAGCTCCTTGGCAGCCTCTCAGTATCTCAGGCTTTGACTTTGACTGGGATGCATGTCATTTTTGGCAGTCTAGACTAAACGCTCAGACACACTGGGTAGCTAATCTGTGCCACCACTAATCATGCATTTCCCCCCTGTCTGGGAATCATCAAGGATTCACTCTTTATTGGACGCATGCAAACTTCAGTAATTAGCCACGCAAAAGTCTTTCCTTTCGATGATACCATTATGGCGGATAAAAGAAACCAAGTTTTAAAAAGACTCTTTTCAAAGATAAGGAAAGTGACGGGGTGAAGAAAGTTATCAGCCTCTTGGAAGTGGTCCTGCTGTGTTGAGGCAGAGCTCTGAGAAGCCTGCCAAGTAAATCATCGATTTAGATGCACAGCAATGCGCTCCCAACTCAGTGAAACCACTTGAGATGGTGCCTGCTTTTGCCCAAAGACAAAAAAACTGCTGTTTTGAGGAGCCCATCAAGCCTGTGCCGAGGGGTCAAGGGGACACATGCTTTATCTTACTAACCAGCATTTCTCTCACATATCAAAATTAATGGCCGCTCAAAGGACAATCCACTTTTATGAGGTCACATGGTGGAAAAGTCCACAGACACACACACACACACATACACACAGTGTTTGAGAGTGTGAGACAAGAGTGTTAATGAAAGGACTACTTTTAGTGAGCAAAGGGCCTGATCGCCTTGACTGTGAATGTCCACTCATAGTCATGATGTGACTGGTATGCGTTGTGTTGGCGGTTTCTCCTTTCTCCTAATAACCTTTTTGTGGGATGCGTTATTATGGGGCGGTGGCGGCGCAGGTGGCACAGGTGCCGTTTGGCAACCGGAGGCTTGCATGTTTGAGCCCCGCTCCGCCTGATCCCCTCAAAGTGGTTAGCACCTTGCATGGCGTCCTCTGCCACTGGTGGAATGGGTCAATGTGTATTCATTGTAAAGCACTTTAAGTGCTCATAGGAGTAGAAAAGCGCTATACAAATGCAGTCCATTCACCATGTGTTTGAGTAGAGAAAATTTGCAGCTTAATTGATGAGAACGTCCTTTCACCATCCTTATTCAAATTAAATTAAAAATATCACCTGTGACTGCATCATGGACGCTTCTAGTCCTCTCTGTTCCAGTCTCCTCTACAATGCATCTGATCACAGTATTCATGACCTATGTATGTTTAATGTGATGTCTAAAATGTCTAAAAAGCCTTAGTTCCTATGTTGTATATCTCTGCTGGAATAAGAAGGAGAATGTGTGTTTTCTTCAATTTTGTTTGTCTGATTTTAAGCAGAGATCTCCCTGAAGAAGAGGTGGAATTTAACACCTGAAGTCTGGAAAGTATTTGATTTCTGTCTTGCCTTTCATTGAGCCTATACTGCCACACTCTGAGAGAAAACCTTCATGCCATGGCTGCACCTCACCAGGAGAGGGATTCAGTCAATGAAGTAATGGCCACAGACAAAGACTAAGCCATGGAAGGTCCAGTTGAATGTTCACAGAATAAATGACATTCTGATGACATTCTGGCATGACTGCATGGCACGGGCAACATACAGTAAAAGAAAAACTAGAAACAAGAAAGACAAGAAAAAAAAAAGAGAGCGAGGGGGGGAGAGAGAAAGAGAGAGAGAAAGAAAGTTTAAGATAGATGAAATTGGAGTGGCAGAGTCAGAGACAGTCCAGGGAATACAGAACAGGGGAATAGATAAGAACAAAGACTACTGAAAACATCTATTGTGAGGAATGCAAAACACTCCAGCTCAGGTGCAATGGAGTCAATACATTCATTACATTCTGAGCGTTATGTTCCACGTCCACGTCCACTCTGTCTCAGTCTCCCCTCTTATGTCCAGGGCCCAAAGTCTTAGGAGTGAGCACACAGACAGCCAGGGTAATGAACAACTCCAACTCCACCTCCAGCTCCTCTCAGCACCAGACTAAACCTCTGGGCACAGAAAGACTTTCAAAAAGAAGGTGTGCAGACCGAGGCCATTTTAAGGGAGACATAAGTTAAGAGAAAGAACAGATATATCCACACACACACACACACATATATATATAGAGATGTGTTTATCTGTGTTGTGTTAACACTCAGCCACTATCCTGTTTACAAGGACAAGGACAGCAAGTTTTAAAATGGTTTCAGCTACATGACCCTGACTGTCAGAGCATCCGTGAGCTAGCATGCTTGCCTAATTCACCAAAGCATGAATTTCACTAATTGCATCTTCCTGGTTTCAAATCAATGGCGTCTGACTCTGAATGATGCTGAGGCCACAGTGGGTTTCCATGCTGTGAGACTGACTAGCTGAAGCACACAGCCGACGTTTGCTTTGACAGAGAGCCATTCTCTGACTCCCACACACCACTTGGGCCTGTTATGAGCTGATTAGATCCCTTGCTCTTTGCTTTTGCATTGATACTGACATCTGGCTTTGAGTCGTCACTCCGTGCAGTGGAGCAAGAGCAACCCACGAGTTTGTTCTGCTACTGAGAAGCGACGTGAAGTTCTGACAGTTCATACACACACACACACACAGAGAGAGAGAGAGAGGATTGTATCCATACATGTGTAGGACAGTGTGTCTCTCTAGATCAGTGGTTCTTAACAGGTGGGGCGCGGAGACTCTCCCGGTAGGCTACATGGGACAAAAATCCGAGGCTCATTTGCTATTATTAGATGTAAGGAGATGCAACACATTCTTCCATGTCAAAATGCAGGTGTTTGGACTATTATAACACAGAAACAAATTAATAGTTTCGTAAAATCTAGCATACCGTACGTACTAGTTTGAGCCTGCGACGCGAACATGACGCAACGTCACATAATACTGTTCGCATCCGCACCACAGCTCCACACTCACTCTAGTCCCATGATGAGTTCGCTTGTGCAAGCTGTCGCTAGTCTATTATCAATCCCAATATACAGTGTATACATCAAACCCAAACAGTATTTTTAAAGACTAACACCTCAACCTGTACTTTTACTGTCCCCATCATAGCCTTAGCCAGTACTTTGTTTTGTTTTATTTTAACTGCTAGCGTGCACCACCCCTCTGCCCTTTTCACCGTGCGTGTCGAAAGTTTACCTCATGCTCTCTTTCGTCATTCTGGGCAGCATTGATGCAGGAACACCCACAACTGTGTGACATTGCCTTGAAGATTCTCATCCCTTTCGCGGAGGAGACGGGGCCTGTTTTTTGGGGGGGTGGGGGCAGCTTGCAAAAGGTTGAGAACCCTTGCTCTAGATTATGCAACTCAACAGAACAATATTAAATTCTTAAACTTTCAACTAACTGCAAATCAAATCCATCAATCACATGCTGCTGAGTCCTGAAAACTTAAATGTCATATGAATACCAAGCAGCATTTTAATTAAGACGGTGAGAAGCATAACAAGCTTAGTTGAAATAGTCACTATGGAGTTCACCACAGCAGCCCAGTATATAGTGCAGCTTTAATGGTCAGAAGGCAGTACTGTAGCTTGCCCTCATTAGGAGATCAGCGCAAGACTAAATCCCAGTGCCACCAACCCCTCAGCCCCAAACCCGCAAAGATTTAACTGGCATGAACATCACGATTGACTGATTCCTGCTATTTACCCTTCCTGCTTTTAGTGTCAGTGCCTTGAAGAAAAGGCTGTGATGATGACAGAAACCATTGGTTATATTGAGTGTAGATGAAATATCCTCATCATCCAACATAAAATATGTGGCAGTATTCTGCCTTCTCAATGTGCTCTGTCTGAAACTATTCAGTCCACATCATTTCTCACAAAAGACTCCCCAGCCTGTCATTGAAGTCATTTTGCTAAGTGTGACTGCAAGAGTAAGACTGGAATGAAAGAGATCTTACCACAATACAACTTCACACACACCTGTCAGAACAGTTGCAGTGCATTAGGGCATGGTATATCTGCAACATTGCATCTGCTACAATGTTCAGCATTTTCTAACCGTTCTCTTTTGACAGTATTGGAGCACTCAGACTAACATATAATCTGTCTTCCTCAGTGAACAGTTCAGTTATGAAACTGATGTCAGTACAAGGCACCCCTTGTGCCAGTCCCTTTGTCCTTGTAAAAAAAGAACTCGGCTTGAGCACGGCCTCAACAGTAGATTATTACATTATTGTTTTTTTTTACATTGTGTGTGATGGAGGGGGTGATATAGAAGTTGGTGAGGATGCACAGTTGGTGTTTGTGTGTGTGAGTCTGGATTAATATAAAAGAATAGACACCAATGCCCGTGACTCTAATTAGACCCTAAAGCATTGTGGAAATTATTCTCTTTTGTTAGCAAAAGAATTGTTAGCATATCTATAAAAGAGATGAAATAGAGATAGAGGCTAACCAAGATTATTTCATCCAAAGTTTCATGCAATCAAAATCCCTCCAGCAGAGATGTGGTATGGGCAAATTAAATCTCTAAATTAACATTTAAAATGTCACATGAATACCAAGCAGGGTTTTAATTGGCTAATGAGGCCTTAACAAGTTTCATTCCAGTCAGCCTGGATTTCCATAACATCTATGAAACCCATACCATGAGCATCAACACAGGATACGGAAAGCAGAACCTACATCAGGTAATCCAGGACCATTGACCTGCCCACACAATCTCTCTCATGATTTACTGCCCCTGTGGGTTGTGTATAGATATAACATCCCCACATCAAGACTGAATAAAACTGTGTTTCTAGTAAACTGATGTCAAACACTGTGTTACCCAAGAATGACATACATGGATATTGTATTGTATGTTCACTGTTTGAATCTAACAGATTTATCACATCCAGCACACACACACACACACACACACACACACACACACACACACACACTACCCCTCACACTAATTACTATTTGCACATGTAAAATAATTCCTGTAATATCTGTTTTCATTTAAACTACATAGCTTATGAACACTACACAATGCAATTGTACAGTACATTCAAGGATGACTTTGGCTTTGTAATGCCACCTAGTGGCCATAAGTTGTATTTAGGAGAAAAATATTAAAGAGGGTGAAGGTAAAAGATAGGCAATACCAAGGAGGAAGGGTGACAACATGTGAGTTTCACTGCACACTTTAAACAACTATTCCAAGTCACCCAATACCACAGATGTGTGTTAACAGGTTTGTGCAACACTGCCAACTGATTGTTCTCACAGAGCAACTGATGCTAGTTTTATGGTGCATGCATGCTGAGGCACCAACACAGGAAGTGAAGATGGGCTGGACTGGGGTGGAGCTGATTGGCTGATCAGGGACACCTAATCAGTCTCATTCACAGGAGATTAGCCTTACTTGAACCTTTCAGCCCACACTGCTAAACAGAGCAGAAAGTAGGCTATTCAAGAAATCCTTGGCAGACTTGTAACATTTTAATTGAACATTGCATTGGCTACATTTTTTTCTGATTTGAAAATAGTATAGCTGTTTTTAATACAAGCAGTTGAGTATGAAATTAAATAAACTAATATTACGCTTAAAAAATTGCCTCCCTTATTGTTCAGCTCTGGGCAACAAACAGCAGATAAATCAGCTTGAGATTTCTGTGATGTTTACAAAACCAAATGAAAAGGTAGCCTAGGTTCACATTTCATGCACTGCAGGTCTATATCCTGTCAGCCTTCAATTAGCTGCCTCTTTGGCACAAGCTAAGTAGGCTACCTCAAGGTCAGCTTTATGAAAGTCCTTAGCCCCTTTAACCCAATGTTGTTTTGGACTTCTTCATGCAAGCCCTTGTCAGTGGATTCATTCCACATCAGGAAATGCCCAACAGGCATGTGCATTTACAGTATATATATATAAGACTGGGGTTGTCCCTAGTGTCAGTGAGCATATGATAATGCTAATATTAAATGATAAATTAGCTGTCGCTGTTCATGCTGCCCCTTCGGCTGAGCTGCAGGTCCACAAAGCCAAGCCGGTTGATGGAGCCCTTGAGGGCGTTCCTGAACATGGAACTGGAGAAGCAGTAGATGACTGGGTCCAGGGCACTGTTCATGTAGGTGAAGCCGATGGACAGGCTGAAGAGCTGGGAGAGCAGCTGGTAGGTGTAGCAGTCCTCCGGGTGGGTCTTCTTGTACAAGATGGCCAGCAGACCGGTGAACACACCTGGGCTGAAGCACACCAAGAACACCACAACGATGACCACCACGGTGCGGATGGCGCGCCGCACCTTGCGCTCGCGATCCATGTTGCGTTGCCGCAGGATGCAAGCGATGCGTGCCGAGCAGAAGATAAGGAGCAGCAGTGGCATCACAAATTCCAGCACGAAGACGGCGTTGTGCAACAAGACAGCCGGCGGTGGATTGGAATACGAATCGAAGCTGCGGCAGAGCTGCCGGCCACGATCTCCTACCTTCTCCAGACGCGTGGCTAACAGGGGTGCCCGCAGGGACACCACCAGCACCCAGGTGAAGGCCACCACCATCCAGGCCTGCTGCGGAGTCGCCCGGTTGATCCGGTGATGCGGGTGAACCACCTTGAAGTAGCGATCCATTGCCACAGCCGTCATGAAGGCGATGCTGGCCGAGCGGTTGACTGCCAGCATAAAGAGATTTGTGCGGCACCAGGGCCCGCCGAAGCCCCAGTCCTCACCATGCAGCAGGTAATGGATGCGGAAAGGCATACTGACCAGCAGCAGGAAGTCGGCGAGCACCAGGTTGAAGAGGAAGATGACGTTGGCCCGCCAGCCCTGGATGCGGCACCAAAAGATCCAGAGCGCCACCAAGTTACAGGGCAACCCCACCAGGAGCTCAGTGATCATGACCGGGGGCAACACGGACGTCACCAGGGTCTGTGTGGAATGGTTGCAGTGGAACTTGGAAATATTGGCATTGGGGACCATCATGACACATGCAGATGCACACACACAGATCAAATCCAAATTGTCACAAAGTTGGTGGCTTGTTTATGCTTGTGTGAAAGTATCAGTGGCGTGTGGCTATAGTCTTCTCTTGGACACCACTTCTCTTCAGAGGTGGAATGCAGTTGGTCTATCTCTTTCCCTTTCTCACTGTTGGGAGGCCTAGAGACACAGAAGGAACAGATGGAACATGAATGACATGCTTAACATGAAATAAAACAAGTAAATAAATAGCATGAAGTATTAAAGTTTAGAGTCAAGTGTGGTATTTCAGACATTGTCGCTGCAAGCAAGCCCCCCAAGTTGTGACGCTATGACGCCTTGAGAAGAAGGCGTAAACAAAGAGCCAGAACAAAAACATGACCATAGTTTGATTAGTAATGCCATTTTTATAAATGTTCTTTTCCATTATGAAAACAAAACATGGCTGTATCTCCACACTGCCTTATGGATAAGGCATTCCATGAATGAGTATCTACAAATATTAGCACTGTCTACCATCGCTGTTTGTGTCCTTTTATGTGTCCTGTGTACCTTTCTGTTGGCCTTTATTTACTTGGGTCCTACTGCTGGCACCAGTTGCTTCAATGTGTTTTTTTCTGAAAGGAAATGAAAAAAGTTTAGTCAGCTAAACACAGCTCTCACTTCCTGATGACTTAGCTTACTTTTTTACATGGCACAGTACAGCACACATCCTTAGGGTTTGGGTCTGTTGAGATGTTCATAGCTTCCCCCAAGACAGCCACCTATCAGGACCTCTAGGGCACCATGAGCCACATAGCCTAATGAAACCCCTGACAATAAAACTCCCTCAGTTGCAGTGACCAAACGCTACATTTAGGGGAACTAACAGCTATGTAAATTTTCAAATGTAAAATGATGTAAAATAAAGTGTTTTGCTTGGCAAACATGCAGGGATGTCAGGAAGTCTTTTCAATCAATTAGTCACAGTTAATAACAATAAATCCCCAGAGAATTACAGTATTAACCAGCATCATGTATGAGGATTTCAAACATATTGCTGTCTGCAATATATACAAGAATTTCAAGAGTAGTTTAAATGTGTGTAGACTGTTGAATGTGACACATGTAAGTGTTCATAAAATCCCACTCCTAAATTGGTCAGGTTTGCGCAGCTTTAAATCTAAAGGAGAGTTTTTATCAGATAGATTGTAAAACAAGAAATTACAATTGTGGCCATTGCCACCCATTTTTTTGTGGTTGCCCTGTACACTTCCTGTTTGAACTTTTGAAACTCAACTAATTGTCTCAGACTAATCCCTTAGATGTATGATATTTATATCATAGAGCTAAGGGATTAGTCTGAGCATGTAATGAGCATGAGCATGTAATGTGAGTATTATTTAGATAAGTTGATAACTATTTAAAGCTACTGAGCTTCCAAATCTACACTTAACAATTAATATAAATATGATGCTACATATTTTACTCTGTTATAGAACAAAATCTTCCTGTGACTTACCACTTATCAGCTATAGATCCAGTCTCAGATTTGACATGAAGGCTCCACACATAGACAGGTGATGGTATCAGACGTTTACTTCTGTGAGAGTGTGTGTGAGTGGGTTGTTCCTGTGGTGATGTCTTCTCGTCTGCTGATTGTCTCTTAAGCAATGCAGTTTAAGGGTGAAGCTCCAGTGAGGCGACTCGCCTTGCATCACAGGGGGAAGGAACAGCTTACACACTCTGAGCTCAGCTTTGAAAATAGAGTCTGTGGCTTGCCTTTTTGAAGAAAGAAAGGAAGGAAGAAAGAAAGAAAGAGAAAGACCTCCTGGTCACTACAATATGTGTAATCAAGTAAATCTTTCTTTCTCTGTCCAGCTTTGGTAATAAGGGTCTACTGTTTACCCACAAAGGCGGGTTAATTGAGTTGACACCCAAGCCTGTGTCAGTGTGTGTGATGCCCGTTTGCGAGTCCATGTCCACACATATCAGACTGGTGGAGGCATTTAAGTGTTAGGGGAATATTAGTACATGAACTGCTACATATCAATACACTTATTTGGATCTGAACTGCTACATATCAACACACATATCTAGATAGTCCGACTAGAGACACAGTGAGTGCAGATTCACCAACCCACTGAGTGGGATTCAGACAACAGAATAGCTGTCTTTACACACACTTCACACAATGTTATTCATCAGCAGCACGTTATTTAGCAATTTGGTTCTTTCCCATCAGTGCTGCCCCAACCCCAAACATGTCTTAGCATGATGTGTTAGAGCCACGTCAGGGATCCCCTCAGGGAATTCTCCCGGGATTATGCTCTTCAGGGAAACGTTTGTGAACAAGTAAGAAAAAAACTCTACATCACACATACACCCACTTGGTAGGTGACATGCATGTAAGTATGTACCAATGCTATGCTGTCTGTGGTTGATTCTCAGATAACATCTATGCTGATGTTCAAGTACACGATTTCTAAACGCCTCCCACAACACTTTTGAAACGGTGTCAGTGGTTTCATACAATTTGCATCTCTGTTTCTTAGTAGGATGGGTGGTATGATGTGTAAGGTCTGCTTGGAAATGAAGAATCTTTGAGCACTGAGACTTAATGCTTGCCAGGAACAAAAACAACACAACACCCAAACTGAATTAAAAAAAAATAATCTTGCATAGCTTTTTCTGGTCTAATTTTGGATGTATTTTTATTAAATTTGTATTACATTAAACAACATTAAACAACCTTACATAAGCAGAAAAAAAAGAGAAACACAAGAGGCTAATTTCACACCTTCTTTAATGTCAGCTGTGCAATATGACCAACTTGTTCTGATTCCCCAAATAAAATATAGATCAAATAATTTACCTTCCCTATTGAACCAATCAGGACACCATGTTTCCTTATCATACCTAACACGTTACTGTGTTGCAGTCCTTAGGTCTTTACCTGAAACTCAACTAATTTGATACATCTACTTTAATACTAGTACCAGACTGATGCAGGCCAAAGCTTGCTACTGAAACATCTGTTGTCATTTTAGCAGATGTTTACTATACTTACATATTCGGTGGAAAAAAAATTGTCTCGTGCTCTTTTGCTGATATACCTCAAAAGTGGGCAATTGTTGACAATCATGCATAAAATTACGCTATGCTGTTAAGTGAGTTTAGGAGCAAGTTACTGGTAATTCACTTTGGAAACATTTTGCCTGCAAACACGGTGCAGCTGGAACGTCTTTGCACACATAGGTGATGGAGTGATTGAGGCATCTGACATGCCTAGTAGATGTTAGCAGGAAAAGGCAAAACCAATCGCATTAGCATTGTGTGTTTGAACTGAGTAGGAAACGCGATTTAACTCTTTGTTCATTATTTTTATCTGAATTATTGATGGGGACAACCCAGCAATTGTTGGATATTGTTGGGGACACTTACCCACCCTAATTCTACACCCCAGAGCAACAGAGACACTGCAGAGGATCCAGTCTCTAAAAGGGCAAAGGCAAATAAAGAGGCCCAGTTGTTGCACTGACAATGTTTTTTGTTTGTTTATTTTTTTTAAAGGGGTTACTTGTCTTGGTAGGATCTTGGAGTTTCTTAAAACTATGAACACAAATCATAAGTTCTCCACCCAACAACCCCACAAACCACAAAGCACTCCCTAGTTGGCTCATAGCTGATAGCTCTAAACTCTTATTTGTTTTGCTAAACAACGCCTGAAAAATGTTTATCATTAGACTGAAGTGAATGCATTCTCCCAGACAAGAGCACTCTACAGTCCGCTGAAAATAGCTGCACACTATCTTGTGTTTACTGCGTAATAAATAATGTATTCATTATTCCAAAACACTGTATTCCATGTGACACTGAAAAATGTCCTTTCCACTTTCAGAAGTACCATACTCAAATTCATAACAAACTTGTCACCTAAATAAGGAAGGCAGTTTGTAATAAGAATTACAATGACATTTATTATGATCAAAACAAAAAAGGCCAACAGGCCAACCGAGCAGAGAGGCCATGGCATGGAAGACAGACAGTATGTGTACCTGCACATTTAAATCAAGCTATTGGCAATAACTGAGCTAATGATTTAACTGGAGGATCCGAGGAATCGGAGTATAATGAGTAAAAATGAAGAAAGTCGAATTGGACTCCGACATAGAACCGTTTTTTAAAATGTGTTGCCTTTTACCACATCAGTTAGCAATAGGTGTCTTTCTGGAATGTTTATCAAGTGCATGTGGCTTGTGTCGCACTTCACGCCTCTGTGTGATCATTTGCATGAGCTCTTTTTGCTAAATGCTTTCTGCTGTTCTTGTCTTGCGTCTTTCTTTGTGGCTTTTGCCCCAGTTTTATCCTTCAACATCTTACTCCTTCAGTTTGACCTAATCCCCCTGGAGTCCTTTAGGAAAACGGATTACAGAGTTTTAATCTCAAACTAGTAAGTGGACGCTAACAGACAACAGAAAATTACAGATAAAAAGCTGGCTTATTGCTGTTGTTGGGTCTTGTGTGTTTGTGGTTTGTGCTTCTGAAACCACACTGGCTTTCATGTCATTGCAGCTGAGAGTGGTGACAGAGCAGACAAGCGTCACTTGCAGATTGGCCACATGCCATTCTGCTTTTGTGTCCTTCTCACTGGAGATGTTTTTGTTTGTTCATTTTCTGCAGGTTTTCTGATGGTAACAGTCCAGAAAGTTGTTTAACACTTTCCCCTCTGTTCTGAGATGGGTGAAATATGTACACATGTGGTGTGTGTGTGTGAGAGAGAGACATATGTACCTCTACAGCTGTGTATGGAGACATCATCATGGCGAAGAAGAAACTGTCTGAAACTTGACTGTACCAGCTTGGGAAGTTCTGCCATTTCCCCTTCTGTTCTGAGTGATGCATGTTGCATTTTGTGATCTGCTTATGTGTGTGTGTGTGTGTTCATGTGTTTGTCTGACTGCATCAGCAGGTTGGTTGATGGACTCTGTCTGACCCAAGGAGTCATTTTCTCACCTTTATTACATGCCAGAAGAAGGTAAACACTGGCCCTATCCTAATAGCACCACCACAGAGCTCCACTTGTCTTTGCAAAACCACAAGATTCTCCACCACAGCTCCAAATGGAGCATACAGGTCTCTGTTTCTTTCCCTTCAAACATCTGTTTCAATCATGGATGGAACTTTGTATTCACAATATGTGCAGAGTATACTGTTTGACGACGGCTGTCACAGGTGTATGCCCCAGGTTTGTGTGTGTGTGTGTGTGTGTGAGTGTGTGATGTTTCTGGCCTCCATGCCTCAAACAGAAATGGAAGAGGATCAGAAGTCAACGAGTTCTCTGCTTTTAGTCACAATTTGTACACACTAAAACAAGCTTATGGCAGAGCTTGGGGTGTGGTTGTATTGGTAGGCTAAGAACACATGAAGTTTCTCCGGCTGGTTATTGGTAATAAAGGTCTTTCCTCTCCAGCAATGCCAACCAGAGACACCCACCCTCCTCCAGCCTTATCTGTAGTCTAGTACCCATCCCAGTCATCTCTCACCACACACCCATCCCCCAATACACATGAACACCACGCCCATTACCCCCTGCCCCTACCAGATAAGCCATATGCTTAGTGTTGGAGAAGTTCCTCTCCTTCGAACTCTGCTCTTTCTGAACACGTTCGGTTGCTTATGTCTCAGGTGTAGCCTACCTACTCACCTGTAGTCAGGTGGTGTACTAGTCTCTCTACCCTGCCAGCGGTCACTGTTGCAGAGCAGTGTCGGCTCATCACCAACCGTCATCTCCTCCCCAGCGGTTTAATGTTTAGCTCAGGGCAAACGCAGGACAGGCCAGGAGGGGGGGGGATACAGACACAGCAACGGCAAGTGTGACGGTGAGACGCGCCACACTACTCACACTCACTTACACACGTACACAGACACACACAGTGATCTTCTGAGATGAGACTGAGCCTAAAGCAGCAGCACTGAGCGAATATGGAGACTGGGACTCGATCATGGAAACGAGTGGGAGCCAGGCTGACATGTGAGTTCAAGAGACTTGGGCTGTAAAATTATATGTACATAATTTACTGGCTCACACAGACACACATCACATCACATGTGTGTGTGTGTGTGTGTGTGTCCATATGTCTGTGACATCAACTTAAATGTCCTCATGTATGTGACACTAATGGAACTCAGTGTTCTATTAATGATGGGTAAATGAACTGTAGGCCAATATGCATGTATGATTTAGTTTGGTGATACAGTACAGAATAAATGGATGGTTAGTTGTATATTTATAATTCATTGTCTGCATTACTGTTTATGTTTGCTTAGCTAATGTGTTTGAGTGATGTCATTTGTGCAGTGGTCAGAGCCACTGTTTCAGCTTTGCTGTGACAAGCAAGCCACACATTGGTGTGTCATACAAAAAGTAGAAGTAAAAAGAGACAAGCCGACTCCTGTGAAATGAGTAAGACAAGAAGGCCTCTTTATCACGTCCTTTTTAAAATTGCAACATGCCTGTAAGGGCACATCAGCAGTATCCTTTGGATCATTAGATTGTTGTTGATCACTCGGTTTGGCAAAAAAAATATCCTGAATTGTTATGTTCTGCTATCAATGAACAGTCCTCTTTAATGACAGGATCTAAACGTTTTCAAGAGGACAGACACTAGGCAGTTGGCAAAAAGTTACAAAACTCATGTTGAAAACCCAGAGTGAAGGAAATGTCATAATTAATGTGTCTTAGACGTTGTTATCGAAATATGTCAGACTAAGCTGGTTCACTGAAACCTTCACAATCAATATTGTCTGATATATAACCAGGAAGGGTTTACTGTTGGCATTTGCCAAGTCATTAATTAACACTTATCGATGAATAGCACAAAAAAGTGCTGTAGAATTTGTGTGTGTGTGTCTTTTTGCTCACAGCTACATTCCTCTATGTGTTTTATACGGTGTATATGTGTAATAGTGGTTAATACATATGTACTCTATGCATGTGTGTGGTGTGTGTGTGTACACAATTACAGCGAGGGACACCGAGGCGACTGGTGTGAAGTCCCCCAGAGACCCCCGACGGCGCCCTCTGCCTCCACTGGCACGCCTCTACATCTATGCCCTCCACGGCCTGCTCTGTGAGGTGGCCTTCACTGCCGCTTGGGACCTCTGCCTCACCCGTGACCCCCGCCTGCCAGGGCAGTCCAGCCTGTGGGCGCTACCCATCTATGGCTTAGCCGTCTTCGTCCTGGAAGAGCTGAGCTCATGGTTGAAACGCAAGCGCTGCCCCTTGGTGGCTCGGGTGGCGCTTTACACCGTCCTGACCTACGTGTGGGAGTTCAGCTGGGGGTTTGTGCTCAGACAGCTGGGCGCGTGCCCGTGGGACTACTCCCAGTTCCAGTACAACCTGCTGGGCCTGGTGACGCTGGAGTACGCCATCCCTTGGGCTCTGGCTTCATTGATGGCTGAGACACTCATAGTCCACTACACATTAAGGTTACGCCTGGAGAGCTGAGGGATGCTCTCACACTGATTCAGCAGGGTGCTAGTGACCTCAGATAGGGTCACTACTCAGGAAAGACACAATTATTTCTTATTTGTATCTGTCTTCTAGGTGACTGAGCGAGGTGACTGGATTTTCAGTTATGTTGTGAATGTGAAAGTTCCATTTTATTTCTATTTTCACTCTTTCTCTCCTTTCCATTGTTTGTTAATCAGTTCACATTTTGGACTACAATATAAGCATAAAGACATACTTGAAACATCAACAACAAAACCAACCTGATATTGACCAAAAATGCCTAAATAATGAAATCATGCACTGGACTTTTGAGAAGTTATTTATATATGTATATTTTACTCTCAGGCTAACTGATTTCCATGAGAAATGATATATGATTTATTTGTAGAAGCACTATTATACCACAAAACTACACACTGCATCTAGAAAGCCTCTGGCAGTTACAGGCTGGAAGGACTCATTCTGTTGTTTTGTTGTTGGTGTGTTTTGTAATACGAGCTCATATGCAGTCATACAATGTAACCTCCTCAGGGGAGCATCTATCTGCGTAAATATACCTCAACCTCATGTCTGGATTTACTTCATGAAAATAAGAAGTACTTACCGCGTGCTACTAGTGAATATGATGACCAGTGCAAATCAAGCCTCTTGTTTGCAAGCCTCAACCAAAGAACTGAAGGTTCAACACAACACAGACATCATCATCATCATCATCATCATCATGCTGCATCAGTAGCATTCTACCAAGAGGACAACTTTAGTTCAACTTCAAGTGCACTTGGACTGTTTTTGGTGCACGTGGACACTTTCATTGAGCAACCCACATGAAAAGCCACGTTGAGTTAACATATTAACACTATCTTGTGCTTCTGTAGTTTATGCGTATGTTGTATTATTATTCTCTCCCCCCTTCTGCTTTAAGCCATTGCTTGAGTGTGAGTAACTGACATAGAGTGACAGCGAACAGAAAAATGCATGCTCACGTGTCCCCCATTTTACTGCAATAGACCTGCAATATTTCCACTCACTGCTGATAACACAACATAGAGATAAACACATGTGACCATCCACTTTGAGTAACTTCACTCCCATATTTATGAATGACAGAGGGTGTGACAACAGAGATGATTTTGTAGTGTTTTCCTAATGTTTTTTTAGAAATAAACTTCATGCATTTATTGTTGAATCGCTGATGGTGGTGAACAGGTTTATGTTATGTTCAGCAGTTGTGTGTGTTGAAGCAAGTTTGTGTTCAGGCACCATAGGAACTGGAGGGTGTCATTTTGTATGACAAGCTTTCACAAACTTTAAGTCATTTACTGAAAAGATGACTGATGTTTTGTTTTGTTTTGACTGATGTTTTACAAAATTAGCAAGCATTTTCCCAGCTTGGAACAACAACAAAAGATCTAGCAATGGTACATTCTAGGTCATATGCAGCATGTATTACAGCAGTATACCCATAACCTGTGTAAATGGGGTCCTCAAGGAATTAGGGGAAACTAAAACTGGCTCATTGACAGTAGAGCAGATGCAGACTATAAACAAATAATGGGGAAGCAAGCGTAGAGGAAGTGGATGTGAGGTAAGACTCTGCTACAAACTAGGCTCTCCTCTTGCATGCTCCATGGGTGTTTCTACAAAGTTGGGTGTGCCATTTGTGCGAGTGCAAGATTATGGATGAAACCCTCAGTTTGAATAAATAACTCTGTTTGCATTTAAAGTAGGAGTGCATATTTGAAACCATTGGCTTATAATAGTGATACATAAAGGTTTTTTTCTACAACTGATATGTCAGTGGCTTCTATTGGAAGGAAAGATCTATAACTTAAAACATGATTTATATTTACTTTTAAACATCTCTGACATCTGCTATGCAAAAACAAAACACACCAGTAACCAGGACTGGGACCAGGCTGGGATTTAATAACTTTTAAAATCTAAATGTAAAGTCTGTATGTTTTCAAAAATGCTGACATTGCCTTGATCCAGCCAAAGTGTGAGAGTGTAGTCATATCTTAGGCAAATGAAGCCAATTGAGTTCTATGAGGGATAACGGCTGCTGAGGTGCTGTTGTAGGCCTATGCAATGAGGCAGAGGAAAAAACTCCACAACGCAAGCCTACACCAAGTTCATTCATTCCAGCACACCTTGAAGGCTGTCGTCTCGCTTATCACCCTGTTGCAATTCGTGTATGTAGGACAGGCCTGTTCAGCTGCTCTGCTACTTTCTTACTAACAGTAGTTAATGCAAGCAACAGCAGATGCCATTGTTGTTTGTGAGTTCAAATGTTGCTTACTATGGTTGTTAACACTGCCATTCAGAAAAGCATTAATATAAACCATCAGACAATATTTAAATTCTCTAAGTGATAAGCCACTATATCTCACTGTTCACAACAGCCTTCTACCCTTCTTGTGGAGTTAGAACTATTGTGTCCTTTCTTCTCTTTACGTTGCCCTAAAAACCCACATTTGTTTTCAGCTTCTTCCTCATTTCTACGAATTGTAGAAAAAATTCTAGGGTTTTGACGTAACAGGTTACCACTCATGTCACTCTACTGGGCACAGAACATGCTAGAAAATGATGGCAAAACTGGAAGTGAACAGAGCTTTTGTAAACTTCCAACAATGTATTTCCCAACGCCCCCACTGCCATGGTTTAGGGCTTCGGTGTGCGTTTCCCAAAACACAGCTGCTAACCAGTTGCCAACCCTGTTGGTTGCCAGTAGGCAGCTGCATTGCAATCAACAAAGCTGCTACAAACAGCTTTGCTATAACAAAGACAGGTCCCTGAATGCTAACGCTATAGTTAGTATCAACATTACATTAGTAACACTGACAACCAATCTTTTCTGTTTTCTCTCTCTCCCTCTCTCACACACACACACGCACACACACACATACCATATACTTATCCTACTTCTTGAGACTGAGATATCAGATGCAAACATCTGCATTTGATCATAATGCAAATATGAAGTATCTTGGGATATTACTGTACATTAAACTACACTATACTACCTAACCTAAAATTGCACTGTAATCTATCAAATTTATGTTGTTTAAAAATGTGTTAATAATATTAATAATTTATAATTTATAATAAATAATTTGTTATTTTCGTGATATACAATAAAAGACTCAGACATGAGGAGATATTTAATGTGAGAAATGTAACAAAAAAGTACAGACGCTTTGAACTAACTGAGGTGGACTGCTGCTGCCACGCAGCTGAGAACTGGTTTAAATTCCTAGTCCTAGTTTTAAATCTTTGTCACTTTGGATAAAAGAATCTACTAGATATTAGTTACTTTACTTCATTATTATATGGGAGTTTGGGACCTCTTTAAGAGTTCTTCATGCGGTTTATCAGACAAAATTAGACAAATCCGCTCTAGATTCATTATTATATGGGAGTTTGGGACTTCTTTAAGAGTTCTTCATGCGGTTTATCAGACAAAATTAGACATATCCGCTCTAGATTCGGTGTGCAGATTCTGTCCTACCAAGTATCCTGTGCACCATGGAGCTTGCAATACTATACTTATACGTATATATACTTTTGCAGAATTATTGCTACCTAAATTGCTACATACATTGTGAACAAATATTATTATCACAGCATCACAATGTAGTGTCAGCTGGCTTGTTTTTTATCGGGGATCTTTATATTTTTCCATGTGTAGTACCTGAACTTTATCTCACTGAGAACCCATTCACAGATTTACTTCCGTACCCCCCAGAACTTACATTCACTGCACTGGGAGACTGTAGCACAGCAGTATGGTAATAGTTCAAATATTTGAAATGCAAATGGTTATCGAGTTGTGTGTTTTGTTTGTGTAACTGAAAAGCTTATCATAGCATTGACAGAGAGCTTGGTACAATATATCAGTCCCTCTTCCATCTCTCACAAGAATGTCTTCTGATGTGTTTATCTGCTTCAGTCAGCTTTGAACCAATTGTGCAGGCACTGTACACCAATTACAGGTGGGAATCAGGAATCAGTGTGTGTTAAGCCACTGCACACCTAAGGCAATATCCTATATCAGTCCTCATTTGTCTGTCTCTTGGAAACTCACTTTTAAACACATACAGATATCCAATGAAGGCCGACGCTGATTAGAAGGGTCTTTTACGTTCATGGTCTTGAGCAACAAAGAAGGAAATGCAGTCCTCACTTCTCTTCCAGTGATACCTGTAAAACACACATGCAGATTATGTGATACTCATATACCACTGATGCAAATGGACATGTGCAGATGGGGGAGGGGGGGGGGGTTAAGGAGAGAGGAGTAGAGAGAGAGGGGAAGGTCGTGTTCTTACTCATTCTTCTCTGGTATCAGCACGCTGTCTCCCTTGGTGAGGTTAAACTGCTCACCATTAACAGTGACCTCTGAGGAGCCTTCCTGCAACACAACACAACACAACACCTTCAGTACAGCGGGCCAGCAGGTTCACAACTCAATTCAGGCTACACTAGGTAATCACAATTGTCACTTGTAGAGCCACAATGACTGTACACATGAATGGATGAATAGAAATAGTCATAGAGCCTGAATTGAAAAGCCTGAAAAAAAAAGAAAATGACCACAATGATAACACAGTAATATAGTAAACAGAGGTCTTGCAGTGCAGTATAACCATAACCGTGTACAAAATGTGGCTGTAGAGTGAACTAATTGTTTAGACACAATGAATGAATATATGAATGAATGAATGAACCATGGATGAATTCACTGCTTCTTCTTTTAGGAGTAGTAGCAGTAGGCATATCTCTAGGAAAATGACTGCTACAACATGCTGTTGTCCTTCAGCCTTTAACAGCTATTAAATCCAGCTAATAGTCTTCTCTTCACTGTTGTACCTGTTAATGTTACTCAGACATGCATTGCTCTGAGGTATCTGGAGTTACTGGTGGCCTAAGTGAACTGTGTGAAGTGGAAACCCTAAGTTTACTCCAGTCTCCCACTGTGGTCTTACTGCCCATGGTGTGGCCACAGTGATGACACCCACCAGTTGCCAGATCCAGCGGTCAGTCTGGTGCCTGGTACTGTTGGTCTCCCCTGGCCCGAACAAAACCACCTGTAGACAACAGCACTAGGATGAACTGGAGTGTCACCGTCAGCCCAAACACCGTCCTCATCAAGCCATCAAGTCAAGTCATGTGCATTTATAAAGCACTTTTCAATCAACAGAGTTAGCATTAAAGGCCTACACAAGTGACATAACTAAAAGACTAATGCAAGAATAAAACAGAAAGTCAAAATTAAGAATATTTAAGTCTAATAGATACGAATAAAACATTGTAATAGTACAATTAAAAAAACACATCATTATCATTCTTGCATCACTAACACGATGACTAACATCACCCTCTTTCTTAATATCCTTCCTACCTCTGACATATTCAAGTTATAGTGATGAACACTGAACACTTTGAGTCCAGCATGACAGCATGATGAAACAGTGAAAAAGTGAATAAGCAGAAATACTTTGAAGGGGGTAGTTGATGAACTCTAAGGTTTGTACACTATGTTGCTGCTGTGCCCTCTCACCAACTTTCCTGTCATATCAGTCCCTGCCTCTGCTTCTGCTGTTCCCGCCTACTCAGATGACCACTGGCATTTTCACACTTGAACACACACAACTAGAAACCAGACTAGACGTTTTCGTCTGCACGGCGCGGCACAGCACAAATCCTAAAAAGGTGGATGGCCCAGAAATGAACAAGAACAATAACAATTCCAGGGTCTGACAGGGAGGCTATGCCGGCACTCTGTTCACACAGTGGATGCTGCAGGAATTAGCTTCCACATTAGTCAATGGAACTGGCTAGGCCAACTTTGAGAGTGCTGTTTTGATTTGAAAAAAAAATGAGACCAGTCTTGTAAAACTATTCAGTAACGCAGTCGGTATAGCCTCTCGGTCAGAGGGATATCTTTACAAAGGATATTCAGGAGCTAAACACCAAGGAATTGGTTGAGCTGGATGCTCTGTTGGCCTTTAAAATGTTTGGAAGAAAGCCTTTCTTATGCATTCATTTACATGCATGGACTGTGTGCATTCAGTGCATTGACCAAGAGAGGCTTGTGAACACATGTGTTGCTCATGTGCCTGTGGGCTACAGTTAGAAAAAGCAGAACTTCAGTGTGCCGAAAGATTAGCCAATCAAATTCATCACCAACAATACTGCCCCAATTTCCTGTTCCACACACACACGCAGTTTGGGTGCAAAGGTCAAGGGGAGAGAGAGGGAGCACAAACAAGGGGGGAAAGCCAAACAGCACAAACATGCTTTAGTCAGAGGAGGAGTTATGAACGGTGAAAAAACTACAAATAACTGTCCTGATTCAAATTGACTCAATAAACGATCAACTAGTGCTCCATTTGGAAATAATCTAATTCAATTTAGTATACTGCAACTCTCCTTTCATTTAGTTCTTTCTCTCTCTCTCTCTCTCTCTCTCTCCCCCTCCCTCTCCCCACCCCCATTTCCTGTAAATAACTGGCACTCCAACCCTGTCCTTCTCCCATCACAATCAGTTGAGATCTCTGTCTAGACACTTGATTGATTCTGAGTGTGGCGCCTGATCGCTCTCTGATTGGTTAACGGGGTGGGTAATAGGTCTTGTTTTCATTAAAGGCAGCGGCCCCTTTTGGGCAGGAAAGTGCAGCACCTCTGTTTCGAACTCCGGCCCGAACATGTCCACGGGTTTGCCGCTGGCAATATCTGCACGGAGACCATCCACATGGTCCTTGAAGCTGAATGGCGTCATCACGCTCACAGTGTTCAGAGGGAAAGGCGCTTTCTTGGGAGGGTTCGTTACTGACACACAAACCACAAACATACAGAGAGAGAGAGAGAGAAGAGAGATGCAAAGCATTACTGTAAGAGACTTAACACTCTAGCAGACTTCTAGCAGTCTCCAGATCTCAAGACACATGTGAGCATTCTGTCCCTGCATTCTGTTCTGTTCCTTAGTGAAATTGGTGATTGGTGATTAGAGTGATCCCCTCCTCTTAGGCCTTAGTTAAGAGTTAAGAGTTTAATTAAAAGAGTACAGATGCCAGGCCACTGATAACAAAGCTTACCACAAAACACACACACACACACACACACACACACACACACACACACACACACACACACACACACACAGAAGTTATGCACTTCTGTGTTGGTCAGGGGGTGTTTTCAGGGGCCATCTGCAGTGAGTTAAAAGGGTATGAGCTGCACTAATGGTCTGAGTGAGGTCCTGCCTGTATAGTGAGGAAGGCTTTGGAAGATGCTTTTGGAAGCAATGCTGAGGCCAAATGGCTTCTTCTCTTCTCTATCAAAGAAGCAGTCTTAAACCACACAGGAGGGAAATCCAAGACATATTTCATCGTCCAAGACATATTTCAAGTCTTGAAAAATGAATGATATATGAAATATGAAGTTCCCTCATAGTTTCTACGTTTCTGTCTCTACAGACATCAGATGACTCGTGTGAGTGGGGTTGGAAAAAGACCTATTGAAAATTCATTTGAAAACTCAGTTTTCAAATGAATTTTCAATAGGTCTTTTTCTGAGTGAGAGAGAGAGAGAGAGAGAGAGGGAGAGAGGGGTCAAGAAGAGAGTCATGGGGTCAAGAAGAGACTAGTTTACCTGGGTTTGGCTTCCCAGTTCGGTACTCCTCAGAGGCAAAAAACCTGCAGGTCAGTACAGTACACAAGGTTCATAAATAAAAATAACACTGAACTGAGTTCTCTCTTTCCTCTCCTCAAGATGCATTAAGACTTTTCATGTTATAATCATATACTGCAACCCTGCTATATAAGGCCTTCACTGTTGTAATTACATCGTTGCCTATGTAAATTATGAGGCATTATGAAAGCTTTATATGCCTCTGTAAATGTGCTTTTCATGTTTTTGTAAACATCTACTGGTAAATCTCCCCTACTGTGTAACATTCTGTGATGACACTAACAAGCGTGCCTGACGTTAAAGGTGAAACAAACTTGAAACTCAGACACTGATCAATGGCTCTCCTTAATGTAACTTTGTACTCTAAAACCCTAACCTACGTGGTCTGCCAGAGAACAGCCAGATCCTCTGGCCTGAAAATACTGTTGTGGAAATGTACTGACTCTGTCAATGTATTGCCTAATGGTCATCTTTCCTTGAGTCAGTCAATAGAACAGGAATGTAGGTGATGAAATTCCTAGTGACCAGACAGTCCCATGTATAGAGGCTGCTCTGCGCTTACTCTTTAATGACAGGCACCAGCTGGGTCCCCAGGTTCTGACAATAGAACCAGCGCTCCCACAGGATCTCTGTAGTATTGTCCACATAATACCTGCAATCAAGTACAATCAAGGTATTACAATCTGATGTTAAGCATGCAGGCACAACAGGGCTCATGGAACCTACTTACTTACTTACTCTTCTTCTTGCCCTATGGGACATAAGGCTTTCACAGAACCTCATTCTGGCTAATTAAAAGCTTTCTGATTTCAGAGCTGCCAGCCGCTACATAATCTGGTTGAGCAATCTGGTTGAGGCTAATTAGGTGGATAAAGATCCAATTGGATTGTGTGAATACAACCACTAACATGGATATCAAAGGAAGATGGTGCTATTGGTAACTGACTTTTCAATGAATACTATGAATAAAAAATGAATATACCATTTTTGTGAATGCCTTAAAATAGATTGCCAGCACTGAACCACATTATCTATTGGTCTAATTTAAACAATAAAACATCTTCTGTGGGACCCAGAAACAGACTGTAAGGGGTGAAGTCTGTGCTTGGCTATAACTTGTTGATACCTGAGGGCATCAGTCTCAGTTAGCAGTCTTCTGCGTTCCACCACAAGGCCCACTGTGTTGGCCTGCCTCTGAGGCGAATGAGGGATCCGAGCAGGGAGCAGGAACATCTACACACACACACACACACACACACACACACACACACACACACACACACTGAGTCACAATAACTGTCTTCTCCAAAATCTTGATATTGACTGAATGACTTGCACTGTTATACAAATGGAGTTGCTCAAAATCATAAAACCAAATATACAGACAATCACATCTAACAGACATGATGAGCCCATGTCTACATCCATGCTGTGAGCACCAGAGAGGGAACAGCTCTCACCTCTCCCTCGCGGATGTGAATGTCTTTATGCTTGCCATTCTCCACTATTTTCAAACACATGTCCCCACGGATCTGATAGAAGAGCTGAAACACAAAACAGCATGAAATAAGTGCCTTATACTCACGCAGTAGCCTATTCAGCAGTGTTGTCTGCTCAATTGGTCTATCGGTGTACTGTATTCATTTGATTCCTTTTTGGAAAAGGATCTAAGCATGACTCTGCACCATAGTAAGAGTAAAGCTGATCTGAGAGGATATGTGTTTAAGTGTGGGGATGTGACACTGAGGCATGCTGGCCTGGATAGACACACACAGATGAGCACAGCAAAGTATGAACTGCTACAGGTTCAGCACATAGTTAAAAAATAAAACTACAGTGCTCCCTAGAGGCCAGCCAGAGCTAGTTTATTTAGTTCATTGTGGATTATTTTAACAGCACACTGTCACACATAGTAGATTGTGCTATCTTGTGCCCTTGACCTAAACAAAAAACTACACTGTAATGTGTTTCACACAAATTCAATTGTGAGTGGTGTGACACTTTGCATGTATGCTATGTTTTGTGATGAGGTAAGTAGGTTGTGGCAGGCAGGTATGGTCACAAAACTAGAATCATAGGCTAACTAATCCTGTAATGCTATAAAGCTCATGATATACATAGAGTCTCCTATCACAATACATATAAACAATCATATTCCAATGAACAATTTCCTGAATGTTCTACAGGATGAATAAAGTATATATCTATCTATGTATCTATGTATGTATGTATGTATCTATCTAATTCGAAAGCGCCATTTGACAGCAAGATAGACTGTCTGCTTGTAGGTTGTAAAATATGACGATTATATTATAACATATTGACAACAAACCAATAGTCTGACGATGCTAAAAAAAAAATGAGTTCCTGTTTCTCTGATGTCTCTGTTTCTCTACTTGAAATAACATACACAAGCTCATTTCCCCAAAATGAAAATATGGAACACGACAAACATGTTTGGCAGCACTGATCAAATCTCTCTCTCCTTCTTTCACTCACACACACACTCTCTCTCTCTTTATCTCTCTTTCAAACACACACACACACACACAATCATCCCACCATCATAGCCTACTGACTGTGACCTCACCTCTTCACCCTCTTCTATATGATAATCTTTCCTAGTGTTGGGGCCACCCACAAACATGATGTTCAGCTGGCGGAAATGCCTATGAGAAATACAAAATAAGCACTGTTGGAGAATGTTATAGGGCTGTGGACAACACTGCAACACAAAACCAGGAAATGTGCTGAATCAGGTTTCCAGGTCAGAGATGACAGGCCATAGACTATATGACTTTTAAGTGATACTTAGACTGAATTGTTTCAGCTAAAGTTGCAATGGAAATTGCTTACATCTAAGTAAAATCTATTAAAGTCTGGGTCTAGGCCTATAGATTGAGGGCAACCAATCACTCACATAAGTTTGTTGCACACCGGTGGCAGGAAGGCATTTTCATTCTCCGAAATCCACTTGTTCACATCAACAAAGAGTGATTCGTTAGCCATTTCTACAAACGCAAAGAGAAGGTAAGAGTACAGTGCGAGTTTCAATGTGTCAGCCGCTGCTCGCCCTGTTCGCCTAAACTGCAGACTCCCAGACTGACGCAATCTCCCTGTCATCTTTATGGCTTGTGTGGTAACGTTCAGTCCAAAATACAAAACCGAGATTAAATAATGTCAGGGGGCGGGGTAGCAAAGGTACATTTATTTTGGAGACTGCTCTCTGGACTCAAAAATAAGAGGTTGAAATGAGAAGTTTGTACTTTGGAGCCAAAATCAGCAAAAAGCCTATGGGTTCTGCAAGAAGTTGCAATAATGCTTCTGTGAAAGAATTCATTTTTGTTTGCTTTCGCAGACTGGTTGCTAACTTACCAAAGATTGTGTGAGTGTTTTTTTGTTAATTGCCACTAGATAAGCGCAACAGGGACACGAACGCTCTGCACGCGGTGTTGTCTTCCATTATCAAAGCAGTCTACCCAAAGATTTCTGGGTAGGGTTTTATGATAATCGATAATATTTGCACGAAATTTCTGCCTCGAATGGTCATGGTAATTTCCCCCTCCTTTCGAACTGTCCAAACAAACCGATAAGAGATCATGAATACATTCAAATACAGATAAAAGGCCTTCTGGAATGTATTGGACATAAACTTACAAAATGCAACTTCATTGAATATAGACATCCCGTAACGGTATGCCCATTGATAACACCACAGTGATATGGGATTTACATGACAAGAAAACGTGGACCTTATGTTGGGTTAGCACAATAGCATAGTTAGCTTAGTGTATGCACACCACTGTCTACTAGCCGACCCGTGAGCTTGTCCTACTATTCATTATGTTTTTGCTCAAACACTCAAATCACCAAGGCGGTCGACAAACTTAAACGCCAGGCCTGAAAAACCCACTGCTGTTATTTTCAATATTATTTTAAAGCGTAACACGCTTGGTTGAAGACAATTCGAGTGATAGCTTCTTAGCTGAAGACTACGTTACAGACAGTAACTGTGGTCTAACGCGTTAGTCAGTCGAAAACCTGTGGTATACAAGCTGTTTAATCAGAACACAAAAACAACCTCTGTTTAAAATACTTAATGGTACAGCGCTCATTAATGTTTAATCTGAACGTGTCGTAAACAGACAGATTTCCGGTTATATTCTGTGCTGCTAGCCGGGGAGGACAGAGCTCCAGTGGCGCAATCGGTTAGCGCGCGGTACTTATACA
>PYXC01000133.1:2717500-2727500 GCA_015244755.2 Tenualosa ilisha | reverse complement strand
ATCGGCCGCTATTAGAGGGGAGAGAGCTTGGCGAAGAGTCGGTGGAAGGGCCACATAGCCACCACGGGTGCCCCGCCATGGGAACTGCAAATAATGATAGAGTATCTGTATGCAGGAGGACTATAGCCTGAACTCGGTCTTGGCACAAGCAAGGCTGGAATATCCAGTTTAGCGTAATGCTGAGTACTTTAGCAAACTGTGTTAGGAAAGCTCCAAGAAGCAAAGCAGTACGGTGCTTTCCTTGAAGCGTAATAGCAAAGTCATGCTCACAGTTTGTATTAAGGCGGGAAAAATATGTTTTATCTGTTATGATTCGCTAAGATATTTACGAGTCTTGCCCTTCCAGATTCAGTAACATCATTGTCACAAGTCAGTCAGATGCGTCACACTGATTGTGGCACTGTTCTATGTGGGACTGTTCGCTTTATGCTTGTGAAAAAAAGCTGTCATTGACAGAGGCTGCTTGTGGTGATAAGCAGTCTTTAAAACAACAGTTTAGGTTCAGGAATGGTTTGTGTATCTAGTCAAGCCATGTCTGGTCTGGTCACTCTTGGATTCTACCTAGGTCCTATTTTCATTGAAATGAACCCATTAAGTATCTTGAGAGGACATAAGAGTTTGCGGGGAGAGGGTTGCCTCTCGTAGTGTTTATGTGGAGTGGAAGAAGAATGTATCATCTCCTCAACGGCACAAGGACATGAATGCATCCATTATAAGTCTGCGAAGACAAGCCGTAAGCAAGCAAGTGTGAGTGAGTGTACGAGCGAGCCAGAGAAACTGGGTTAAGGAGTTCAGGCCCGCCGGCAAACACCAACTCACCACTGCTCCCTCCTCCTCCCACCCCTCTCCCCTCCCCAGCTCCCTAAGCATACCCTCAATCCCACCCCCCAATCCCCCCTTGCCTTTCCAAACACGCAAACCTGGGGTTTTGACATCACTGCAAATTAAATGACTGAAATTCACATAATTGACTGTTAGGGGGAGAGCACACAAGAGCTGATTTGAAAAACATGGCCTGGTGGCACTTGGGGATTGGAACCCTTCCCTGTAATCCCCTATACGAACCCCCCGCCCCCCAACCCCCAACCTTGAACAATCTCCTCCTCCTCCTCCACACACACACACACACACCCTCTCACCCCTCTCTCTCAGGAGTGTGGCAGGCAAGATCCAGCTAGCGTGAGATGAGAGGGAAGAGAGGTCATGGCAGGAGCATGAACAGGCCCTTGTCTCAGATTGCTGCTCATGTTAGCGCTAGCGCTTCTTCCAGTGACCCGCATGAAGACCCCTCCCAATATATGCCTCCTCTGGGGGTAACTTCCTTTTCTTTCCCCTTTGAGCTCAGGGGAAGGTGGGGGGTGGGGGGTCGGCAAAATGAGGACAGCAGAACTACTCTCTCTGCCCTTCAGCGTCAGCTGTGGAAACAAGTTAGCTGAGTCTGATTCTCAAACTCTCGGAAGAAATGGTGGATTCCAGGCAGAATGTTTCACAGGCTGTGACACGTCAGGTTGGTACAGTGTTATGCTGGGGTGTTGTGTTTTGTTATGTGGCAAGGCAAGAAGGTGTTGGACGGCTTATTTTACAATGATTATTCTAACGACACTGGAAACTTTGGGTTCACTTAGGCAGTTCACATTCAAACCCACAGTCTTTAAGGTCACGCTCGCTCCCTCTCTCTCTCTCTCTCTCTCTCTCTCACACAGTCACACACACACACACACACACACACACTGCTGGTGTGAAATCTGGATGCTGCCCATACATGCCCGTATGAATGGGAGAGCCGATGCAATCCATCATTGCCGTGTTCTGCCTGTACTTGCGGTGTGGCGTGGGAGCGATTGCCAACACGCCTTTCAAACGCAGACAAGACGAGATGGAGCGTGGCCAAACACACAGCCATTGCCACAACGCACTTGTCTGTCCAAACATTTCCAGGAATGTTTTTTTTAAGATGCAACCGATTTCAGCCCCCACAGAAAATGTCACATATTTCCCTTGTCAAAGAGGAAGAGAGAAAAAAAAAACAAACAGCCTGACAGGAACAGTAATCATGAACAGTCTCTTAATGAATAAGTTCTGTGAGCTAGCAGTTCAGCTGTTTCAGGTTTCTCTCTCTCTCTCAATTTTGCAAAAAAGATGATAATAAATTGCATATTATAATATCAAGATTATACTTAATTTCTACTTCTATTGATTTTTCTTTTTGTGAAATGATGACAATTAGTTACTCTTTTTCAACACCCAGCATTTACACAGCTAATCAAAAACCTAGGCCCTGGTTAAATTGTCACCTGAGTAGACTACAACTCTGAGGACTATGTAACCTGTATTATATGTAAGTTTATGTGAAAAAAAGAGCTGTTTGACAGTGACCTGCTTTCTTGTCTGGTGCTGGGGTTGCCTTGCGCAATTCTCAGCTGTCAGCACTGGTGAAGGGCGTGCTGGGAACAGTCCCGCTGATGGGGTGACATTTGAATGGGCTTTGAATGACGTCTGAGTGCGAGGAAAGCGGCCAGGCTCTTTACTGACCCACATTCAGTGAAAGAGAACATTTTCACGACAAGGTGAGGCGGGGTGGGATGGGGCGAATGGGGTGTCTGTGTGCAGGGGAGCGCTTGGCCAAGGGGACCCGGTTAAACAGAGCATGCCCTTTCTGCACTCCACTCCTGCCCTTTTATCTTCACACCACATCTGCGCTGCAGGGGCCCTGGACTGTCGCTCCATGGAAAAATGAATGAATCATAGTCTTTTACTGCGCTCTGTCTCTCTGTCTTTCTTTCTTTCTCTCTAACTGCCCCTGGTGTTCTGTCTCTCCTTCTGGCCTTCTCTGTCTTTCTATCCCTCTCTAACTTCTCTCTGGCATGCTCTTCTTTACCTCCATTTTCCTCTCTTTCCCTCTCTTTCTCTCTCTCCCGCTACCTCTTAGCCTCCATCTCTTTTCCTCGGCGTCCCTTGTTAAACGTGCATAATCCTCCCTCCGGTCTATTCTATGGCCGGGTCTGTTACCCCTTTAAGGAAAGAGACGTCTCAAGGTCTCGGCTCTCAGCAGACTGACTGACTTGCACTAGGGCTGCGGCTGAAAACTAGAAACAGGTCCTGACAGGAAGGGAAGGCAAGGCCAGAGAGGAGAAGGTGGGGAAGGGGGGGGGGGAAGGGGTCGGCGAGGAGGGTGGGGGTCAGCAGCGCAGTGGCACATGCTGTCAGCTTGTAAACATGTTAGTTGTTTCCAGGAAAACTGAAAGACATTAGGAGCACTGATGCTGTCATGATGAGAAACAGACTATATTTTTTGGGGTAGTTAAGAGACAAGCTGACTAGGGGAAGACAAGGACATTTCAATTGCATCTAAAACATCAGGTCTGATGGCATGGACACTGAAAAGTCGAAGTTCTGACAATCCTCCACGCCACTTCTCTACATCAGATCAACATGATGATAGTCTGCAAGTCAGAGATATATCCTGAAATGGGCATGTAGAAATCTGGCCCTGAGTTGGATTAAGCATCCAGTTACCTAACTAGTTATGGCTACAGTTTGCCATTAGCTATCTGGTTATTAGCCAGGTTTTAAAAGGAGAACCTTGACGACATCAAAAAAGCTCCCGAAATTAAGACTGAATGTGTTGGTCTTACATAAGTTTTCTGAATCTCTGTGATTCACACAACTAGTATTATTATCCACAGTGTCATCATGGCCACTTCACTTCCATCACTGCTTATTTAAGCGCAGGCTTGTAATCGCAAATCATGTGTTTGCACCAGGAGCCAACACAGAGTTAAGCAAGACCGAATTCTTGAGTGGCGTGTTTAAAACTGTGACCCTGCACTGACTAAACAGACAGAGATGTGCGTGAAGCCTACAATTCTCACGTGTCTCTGGTTTGCGCTGATTGTAGGCCTGAGAGTTGACGGTAAAGCCAAGGAGCATTGACAGGACTGTTGGCACGCCGACATGTTTTAGAAACCCTGGGGCTGTGCTCATTATGTGCAAAGGGATAATTAATGTCATTATCGAGTTGTGTTTTTTTTCTCCTTTCAGTCTTGTTTTTTTCCAGCACATGTTGCTCTTTCCCTCTTTGTCGCTCGCTTCTCTTCTTAATTTCTTTCTTTCTTTCTTCCTTGACAGTCTCTCGCTTCAGGCAGCGTGATGATGGAAAGCCTCAGTGCCTGCCAAAAGGAAGTGATGTCATTGCTTTGACAACAACACAGCCAATCTGGAGTGAGAGGTCAGAATGTGCTCCTATTTGTGAGGAAAGAAAAGGACCAACTGACTCAGGATGAAAAAACAAAGCAATTTAATCCTGTTTGTTCTCGAAACAAATTAGCTCTGCTTTATCCTCTATGCTTGTATCCTCCAATAATATTCGTCAGGCCTCGATAATGACTAGAAAAGTCTGAAGCCAACCGCACTGGAAATGACTTTTCCAAGCACACAAACACACACACACCACACACACACACACACACACACATGCATTGCGTTTTACAGTCATCTGTCTCATGCTTCTCCAGTGGACATGGATACAGTCCCAGACTTAAACTCTTCTGTGTGTGTATGTGATTCAACAGCAGGAGTCATGGCGTGCAGTTAGACCCCTATTTCTCAGCCATTCTATCTCAGCCAGCATCTCTCTTCTCCTTCAGCGGTGAGAGCCTCGGCCGTGGGGTTTGAAACTCTGAGCATGGGAGCGAGCGGCCTCAGGGTTCAGGCGTCTCCGGGAGTAGAGGGGGGACTGGAAAGGCCATTTCACCCTGGCCGTGACCAGAACCCAGGGAAGGGGGGGGGGGGCGGGTTACCACACCGGATAACGTGGGCGTTACAGAGCACTCCACAAACTCCTTCACAACTGAACATTCTGTGTAGATTGCGAAGCCAAAGTGAGAGAGAAAGAGAAAGAGAAAGAGAAAGGGAGGAAGAGGAAAAGAGAGAGAGAGCAGAGATGTGGAATGAAGAAGAGGTGGGAGAGGAGAGGAAGGGGGTGGGGTAACATCTCCCCTTGCGTCTCCATAAAGATGTTTAACAGCACCTCAGCAGCGGCGTACACCGCCAAGCCCTGGCTCAAGGAGCACTGTTGTGCTCTCCTGACGATTGGACTCAATCTAAAAATGAGCTCCGCACCACTTTAAGCTCTCCCCGTGGCATCACATGTGATTTCCATCGCCTGCATGGAAGGACTGGGGTTGGGGGGTGGGTTGCAAAGCGTGGGGGGGGGGGGGGCGTCATTCAAATGGCTCCTAGTTCTCTGTAGGGAATGGTGTAACGGGGCTTTCACAAATCACACCATAATGTCTCCCAAGCTAAGCATCTCTTTTCCCCTCATGGAGCAACTTTTTCAAAGAGAAACAAAGGTGTAAAAACACAGGCTTACACGGACACACACACTGATAAACACACGCACACACACACACACACACACACACAGACATTTACATGTATTTCCACACACCTAGGGACCCACATTAAAAATGTCTGTTTTTATCCACTATCCTCTCATTTCATCTGACTCCCCTAATCAAATGAAAGCTTCTAACTTTCCCCTGTGGTTTTATCAGTCAGCCCAGAGACCCATAGACAGTTCTGGTGGACCTGTGCCGGAACTGGCCCAGACCCTTGGCAGACTCCACCGCCGGCCTGTCTGTGTCTGAGGAGGACCCTGGGCCACATCCTCTGGGCCTGGGGGGCCTCTCCACTGCAGCCCATGACAGGGGAAGATGGCCTACAGACCAGACTGCTGGGCCTCAATGGGATTGATGGCCCAACTGGGCTGTCTGGACTGGAAGAGGGGGCACACACACACACACACACTCACACACACACACATACACATGAGGGAATAGGCACCGTTATGCATACATAGCTGGAGAAGAGGACTACTGTGGAAGTGACTTCTTGTGACTGGAGTTATTGGGACAGTTTGGAGAGCCACATTTATTCTCTCTATCCCTCCCTCCTAGCCCCCCCCAACCACACACACACACACACACAATCACGCACTCACAGCTTCCTTTCTGTCTTTCACGATCCCCTTTTCTGCGCTCATCTGTCTACACACACACTCCTCTCTATTTTGATTAGATTTACTGGGTTTTCATGAATATGAAGTGTAAATCTCTCCCTGCTAGTTACGGAAAGCCCTTAGAAGATCCTCATATGAACTTGAGGGTGATGTGTGTGTGAGTGTGTGTGTGTGTGTTTGTGTGTGTGGGTATGTCTATTGAGAGCTGCTGGAGTTGGGGGTGTCTTTACCGGACATCCGCTTCCCCGGACCCCTTCTGAGAGTCCCTGTTCTCTTACATACCGCATTCAAAGAGGTGTGTGTGCGTGCGTGTGTGTGTGTGTGTGTGTGTGTGTGTGTGTGTGTGTGTGTGTGGCAGAGGGGGCGACTGGTGTGAGGAGGGAAGGTGTGGAAAGGTTTTGGGGTGGACTGGTCTGTCGGCGCCGGGACTATCGCTCCCCTGCTGATACATGAAGGCTGGAATGCTATGTGTGCTCTGTGAGCGAGTCTGTTTGTGTGTCTGTGTATGGCCACATAGATTTGTGTTTGCGGTATCTGTGCAGCACAACCTGTATGTGTGGCTGTGTGTTTGTGTCTTGTATGGATGTGTGTACATGATGGTGTGTGTTTTATGAACTATTCTGTGCATGTGTGTGTGTATATATATATATACATATGTGTATACTTGCACGCGTATGCTAATGCATGTGTGTGTGTGTGTGTGTGTGTGCGCGTGTGTGCGCGTGTGCTGAGGGAGGTTACAGTTCAAAGAGATCAGGCAGCTGATCCTGGCAGAGGTGGAGTTCGGCTGAGTTCAGAGAACAGGCTCTCTTTTCAATCCTGCACTGGGAAAGCATCATGTTCACACACACGCACACACACAGAGAGACACACACACACACACACACACACACACATACACAGAGAGACACACACACACACACAGAACCTTTCTCTAATGAAAAATTAAATCATAGACAGGTGTACTCTCCATCTGTACTGCTCTCCATCTTTCTCTCATTCCAATGTGTGTGTATGTGTGTGTGTGTGTGTATACTCTGGGTCCAATCATGGCTAGAGTCTCTCCAGCGCGGACTGCTGTTCACTGCTCATCACAAATAAATATCTCTCCCTCGTAATTACATGACCTGAGTCGAGTCAAATGAGTAGATTTTTAACAATTATAACAGAGCCTTTGATCTGTAATGATTTCCTGTTCAGAGGCATGTGTGCTATTAGTGTCTGAACTCCATGGGAACTAGATCTCATACCTCCACATTAGCCCCATTAGAACCAGGAGAACCACGGCAGAAAAAAACACATTAAGCACAATACAGCCCATCATCATGTTCTAGGCCTGAAGGCAAGGGGCTGCCGGAACCATGCCAGCTCTGGGGCACACCAGAGCCGTGGTCACTGTCCATCTGGGTCTTGACCTCTGCTCACTGAGGCTCTAGTGGTTGAGGGTTGGCCCTGTCTGGTAAATGGCCCGCTCTCTCTCTCTCTCTCTCTCTCTCACACACACACACACACTCTCTCTCTCTCTCTCTTCCCAAGCGAGCCCAGAACAAAGAGTTGCCTTTAATGCAATGACAGGCCTGTGTGGTGGCGGGGCGTTAGTGCTGGCTAGCACTCTCTTCCGCTATGGCAATGGAGTGTTTCCATTGGAGTTCATCTGTTCAAATGTGGGCCATCCACCATGTGGATTATTAATTATAGTGGGATGGAGGAGAGTGGGGGTGGGGAGAGAGAGTTTGAATGAATGGCCCATTCACTCTTGCACCCTGCTCTGCCAAGCTGGCTGAACACAGCCTAACCGTCCCACCTCTCTGTCACTGTATCTGTATGCGTGCCCTCTTAGTCTGTCTCTCATGCTCTCTCTTTCTCATTTCTTCTTCCACTCCGCTTCATCTCTCTGTTCT
Organism: Tenualosa ilisha; assembly: GCA_015244755.2. NCBI lineage: Eukaryota > Metazoa > Chordata > Actinopteri > Clupeiformes > Clupeidae > Tenualosa > Tenualosa ilisha. Next base: position 2,719,580 of record PYXC01000133.1, on the reverse strand, counting down.
ACTCTCTCTTTCCATCAGTCTCATCTATTTCTCTCCACATGGTCCTCTTTGTCTCCCTCCGTTTCTCTCTCTCTCTCTCTCTCTCTTCTCTCCTTTTCTCTTCCTTATCCCTCCTGCCCTGTCACCCTTACACACACACCAAGTCAGCATGCCAACCTCTGAGCCAGTGGACTGACATCACTCCTTCCATACTCGAGGGGGGGGGGTGGTAGGACGTTTGTGTGTGTGTGTGTGTGTGTGGTGTGTGTGTTAGAGAGAGGCATTTGGTGTGTGTACAGGGGTGTTCTGGCTGCCCGTGCTGGCTGCAGTGGTAGGAGACTGTGTACACACACACACACACACATAGACTCACACACACACTCTCCAAGCATCTTGTGTCACTTGTGGCTGGTGGTTGGTTGCTAGCCTGTAGCTGTTTGAGCCAGAGGGCCGGCTCGGCGTGACTAAAGGCTGTTTTTACGAGCTGCCGAAACTGACACTGCCAGGTACACCAGGGAATCAACATCCCATGCGCCATGAGGCACAAAGGGCACGCCGGAGACTGCTTTGAGATCAGTGCCGTGTCCGCCAAGCATGCCCAACTCTAAGGAAAACCAATGCGATGCAGCCAATGAGGCAGACCAATGTGTGTGCGTCTGAGTGGTTGGGAAATGCCACATTTGACAAAGGTCATAGCACTTATGTAAAGACTCCCAAAAGACAGAGTAAAATTACAGCCGATTGTTGGTGTTCAACTTTCCATTCCTTATGCTCCTTGCTGATTCATGATGGTGGTAGATAGACATATTGCAGTGGTGTACATGGTGGTAATGTGTGGTGAGAGAGTGAGGGGCCAGTGTTTAGCCTGTGCTGTGCCGTTGTGTGAGGAGCGAGCGTGAGTGCGTGCGTGTGTGTGTGTGTGTGTGTGTGTGCTCCTGACACCTCTGAAGGGAAGCCACTCTCCCCCGCCGACCAACCCCCACCCACCCCCCCGACCGCACTGCATGAGTCAGGCACGCAGGAAAAACAAACACACAGGCCCTGAAAGCAAACGGTGCACTTTTCAGGGAGACACACAAACACACACACACACACACACACACACACACACACACACACACACACACACACACACACAGACAGACACACGCAAATACTCACTCACTCCCTGAGGGTAGGCATAGCTCAGATAACCCATGTCCTACAGCTTTTAAAGGAGAGGCTTCTGTGCCCCTCACACACACACACACCCACACACACACGATCCATCTCCCCTAGTTCTTAAACCAACACGTGTCCATGTCCATTGTCCCACTGCAGAGGCCTGAGCAAGGTTGTTGGTTCGGCACCGTAGGTCCGTTTAGACAGCATCTGATCCGACTTAATCCCAATGAGCGAAACCAAGGCTGGACCTCAGCAGTGTTACCGAGGACACTGGGCTTTACACCTGCCACGGACTGCCCAACCCCCAAACACATGCTCACACACACATGCACACATGCACGCACACACACACACACACATCACACACACGTTTACACATGAACACACTGGAACATGTAAACATGCCCGCTTCTGAATATATACACACAGACTCCCTCGCACAAGAGTTCCCATTTGCACATATTAGCTATGTAAATATAGCCATAGAGATTTGTCCAGGCTCGTCTCCCCATTCTTAAAGGCAACCTTGGACTGACTGTGGCTGCTGTGTTCAGTTGACAAATGGTTCACCGTGAGATCATGCTGCCGTTTGCTGGTTGATACCTATTGTGTTGCCGTGCAGTAAATCCTCATTCTGGAACAATTTAGGACATTGTAAAATAGTTTCTTAAAACAGAGAGATAGACCGTGTAGTTTTGTAGTTAAATTTTATTATATTGTTTCTTTAAAGAGCTTATTTCAGCAAACAATATATCAGCTTTCTTAAGCAGGCCAATTTGGAGACAGCCCACAGTACGTTTAGTGCACGTTATGAAAACCATGCCTCAAGAGCACAGTTTGTTTTCCCTTGGGAGCCATCTTGCAACCCTCCCTGTTCTCCTCTCAGGTTGCCATGGCGCTGGTTGCTGGGGGAGTCTGCTTCTCATCTAGGGCGGCT
>PYXC01000133.1:2690000-2712500 GCA_015244755.2 Tenualosa ilisha | reverse complement strand
TACAGCATTTCCTAGACTGAAAGGTGATAAACTTTCTGTGTGTGTGCAAATGTGTCTCAGTATGTGTGTGTGTGTGTGTGTGTGTGTGTTTTTGTACTGTATGCAAGTGTCCTCTGTACGCAGGCAGACAGAAAGAGGTCTATGCAGGGTCTCTCCCTGATATCTAACCTTTTGTCTTGAGTGTGTGTGTGTGTGTGTGTCTGTGCAAACTAATTGTCCTGAGTCTTGGACATGTGCACACACTTGTTGTGAAGGGCCTGCAGTTGTGTGGACTAAGTAAAAATATTGCTCCATCTCTGCTATAGTAGGTAGTGTGGACACAAAGGTGTCATGTACACACATTAACTGTTCATGATGAGCTGTGCATAACACTCTATGTCTGATCAGACTGATGTAAGGTAGTGACATACTTCTAACCAGTGTTTGGGCCTGGCATTTTACCCAGTGTTAAGATGCTGTTAAAGAGCTGAATGTGTGCGTGTGTGTGTGTGTGTTAACATGTGGGTGGGTATACAGCTCGACACACTCAGTCTCACTGTGGAGCGTCTTGTGTATGCGCGTGTGTGTAATTTACAGTGTATGGGAAATAACAGCGTCCCTAAAAGAAAGGATCTTTTTTCCTCCTCCACTCTTTCTCTTTCTCTTTCCTTGGGCTTGTTTACTATGGAGGGCATGGAAAACCCCACGGGAATGTGGAGGAAGTGGGCGTTTCCTCTCCAGGGCCTGATGCTTTTGGAATTGTGAGATGAATGGGGTGGGGGGTGGTCACTACATTCAATCCCAGAATGCCTTAGGTGTATTGTCTTTAAACGGGTGTGGTCTTGTGTTGGTAGGCTACAGGCCGTGAAGAGTGAGGCCTACCTTTGAGGGAGTTTTTTTTTTTTTTTTAATAATTTTTTTTTTTTCTGTAGCCACTGCTTGGATGTCTTTATTACGTAGAGATGAAAGTTTGTGTGTGTGCGTGCGTGTGTGTGTGTGTGTGGGCAGAGAGAGAGAGAGAGACTATTATTTTAATGATTGCTTCCACATATCAGGAAAATCCCTCCATTTCTCTTGTTGCTCTGTCCGGACGTTTAGTTAACTCTGTTGTTTCTCATCTGTATCTATGTTTCACATTAACTCCCATTCACAGGATTTATACTATGTGTATAGGCCACATTTATGTCCTCTTGGGTTCAAACCACACACACACACACACCACACACACACACACACACACACACACACACACACATACACAGAAACACACACACACACACACACATACACAAAACACACACACAATCCCCTCATATACATGTGGCACAGCAATGTTAATTTGCCTGTTCTAAAATAAGAGCCTTAAACTGCTGAGTCATTTCACATTGGTTTAATGAGCCTGATTAAACATGTGTTTGTGTGTGTGTGTGTGTGTGTGTGTGTGTGTGAGTGCATGTGTCTGGGTGTGTTTTATGTGACAACAACACTGATGTGTGTGTGTATATGTTTGTGTGTGTGTGTGTGTATGTGTGTGTGTGTGAGAGAGAGAATATAGGATTTAATTTGTATGCTTTAAGAACCACAGCACTGTTTTACACCCTAAACATGCCAGCAGAGCAAGATGTATGCCACTTCAGTGTTTGTATGTCATCTACCCTACACATCTGTGTGTGTGTGTGTGTGTGTGTGTGTGTGTGGTGTGTGTGTAGTGTGTGTGTGTGTGTGTTTTTTCTCTTTCCTTCTCATGCTCACAGACCATGTCAATGTACCCCAGAGTCTCCTTTCCTTCACAATAAGGGCTCCATGGTGTTGCACAACTCTCCCCATTACAGCTGCAGGGCCACACACATGCACACACACACACACAGAATGTCCACAAATGAATCAACCGACACATTTTGGTTATGTCATTATAATAGCATTACTTACATGACAAAAAGGTTGTTCAGCTTTTTGATGTTAAGGTGTTGTACAAGTCTACAAGTCTATTCCTCTCAACAAAGCTGAAGTTGTATTGTGTATTATACTTATATAGTTATACACTCTATATCTGCATACATAGTTGTTAATTTTAAACACTTCTAATTGGACTTTTCACATCCAAATGCATGTTGGCATGTCAGTGGAGGGAAATCTCAGTCAGACTTGTTTTCGTATTTGCAGCCGATTCCACAAGAACACCCTGCATTCACGTTATATGCAAGACAACAATGCTAGCACTCTACGGCAATGGCAGTGTGTGTGTGTGTGTGTGTGTATGTGTGTGTGAGTGTGGGTGAGTGAGTGTGTGTGCATCTGTGTGAGAGAGACAGAGCAACCATGTGTGTGTTTGATTCAGTTTGTGTGTGTGTGTGTGTGTGTGTGTGTGTGTGTGTGTGTGTGTGTGTACGAGTCTGCATGTGCTCGCATTGAAAATCAGGCCCACAGGAAGACCTGTGTATACTGTAAGCTCCCCGGTGAGATTATCATATGCTGTACATGTGCTGAGAAGCCTATTTGCCCCCCCACCCCCACTTCCATCCTGTCTGGCTAGCAACAGTCTGAAATATGAATAGAGTCAGAGAGCTGTGTGCATTTGTGTGTGTGTGTGTGTACATGTGTGTGTGTGTGTGTGTGTGTGTGTGTGTCTATGTGTGTGTGTGCACATGTGTGTGTCTTTTAGTGTGTGGATGTTGTGGTATTTGAGAGCGTGAAAGTGAAGCAAAACATTCTAAAACCATGAACAAACTTCGATCCATATTTGAGTCACTATAAGAGCACTCTGTTTGTCAGTGTGGTGTGTTTGTGTGTGTGTGTGTGTGTGTGTGTGTGTGTGTGTAGTTACAAAAAAGAAAGAAAAAAAACAGAGCAGGATTCATACAGTCTGAACTGTGAACAGAGAAAAGTGTGGCTTGATTATGATCATTCTGGGATGTCCCCAGCAGATGTGTGCGTCTCCTGGGTGCACAGGCTCTTGAAACGGCTCCCATAAATCCAGGACAAGCCGAGGACTGACAGTCCTACACAACCACAGCTGCTATTCAACAACCCACAGGCAGGCAACACGTTAGCATTGCAGAGTAGACCGTTTAACTGCAGCTCATTTGAGGTGCTTTATGAAGAGTTTTGCCTTGAATTAGTCGCCCACTCACATGGTACTTCTGTGCTCAGCTTGTGCAATAAAAAGGAATGACTGGCAACTTTGGTTCAATAATTCCCAAGACACTGCTGCATCAGGATACACGCAGCTGGGTGGGTGTAGCTCCACTATACTGATAAGGAATAGAAGCTTTTAATCCCCAGCAAGCTTTACCCCCCCCCCCCCCCCCCACCACCCCCCTCACCCCCCACCCCCCACCACCCTACCCCTGGCCCTCAGCTATGGGATTCGTGAAACCTGGGGAGGCTAAAAGCTGTTTTTGCAGAAAAAGTCAGAATAGCCGTTCAGCCCAAGATGAGGGAATTTTTGTGGCCTGGTGATCTGAAGGAGTCATTAGTGGTGCGCCACCAAGTGAAAAACATGAATGTGAAACTGTGACTTCAGTCAGCAATATCTCATGATGAGAGGTTCTTAACTGCACAAATTCTGACATTCATGACTATGGCAACAAAAGGACCTTTGGATGCAGGCCACATTTTATGAACTTCTGTTCTGTTCTGGATTTCTACATCCATACTCACATCTATACTCACAGTCAAAAACAAAACCTCCAGTTTGACACCATCATCTATGGACAGAAGGAAAGAAAACAAAGGTCTGTCACACACACACACACACACACACACACACACACACACACACAAAGATGTTGCAGGAGATGGAAAGACATTGAGTGACTTCTTTCCTGTGGAGAGAGCATGTCGAACTGAGCAGCAATGCTACCCTATGATACTGAGAGATGGTAGTAAAAGTAAAAGTACCACAGATTTGTTCCAGTCATTCAGTCAACGAATAGACACATCTCATCTCATTAGCACATCTAATGCTATGGACCTTTACAGACAGGTGGTGGATTATGCATACTTAGCATCATAGCAGGGAGTTAGCTGGGACCATGTGTAAAGTTAATAACCACAAAAACATAATGCCACAAAAATTAAACTGGAAAAGCACTCAGAGAGTGCAGACCTCCGCCAAGGCAATAGAGGGTCACTGACGCAAGACAAATTCCAGATGGTGTTCCGGATCACCACCAAAATTAAATCATCTGTTCCTTGTCCTAAAATCCACCAAAATTGTCTGAAAATTTCATCCAAATTCGTGCTAAACTTTTTGAGTTGTTTAGAAAACACAACCTCCTTGGCAGAGGTTATACCAGCAAGTCACAGTCTAGGCAATAATTAAAAGACTCAAATGTCTAGAGTCTCTAAACTGTTGGTAGGACCTCTCACTGAGGCAATGAGAATATTTTGATGATGTCACTGTGTGAGGTAATCAGTCTTGGCGACACTCAAGTTACATGTATGTGGGCGAAATCAAATCAGCTGGGCAGATGGGAAAACAAACACACAACCTGTAATCTGTTTACAAGGCCACCATGCTGCAACAGAGCTCTTCTGCAGAGCAAGGACAACAAGACAGAGAGAGAAACAGAGACAGTGAGAGAGAGAGAGAAAGAGAGAGAGAGATAAAGAGAGAGAGGATGGATTAGGGCCTCCCAGCTATGAATACACTCCCCAGGCAGGTCAAAGCCACAGAGCTGCTGCTGCTTTATCTGATGCTACAGTAATCAGATATCCAACAAGAGCAAGGGAGGAGAGAGAGACAGAGAGAGAGAGACACTCAGAAGGAGTGAGGGAGACCAAAAAAAGATAGAAATAGTATTGACTGAGAAACACAAGAGGAGAAACTTGCATAAGGGCATACTATGGGACTGCCAATGCCACTAAAGCACACACACACACACACACACACACACACAAACACACACACACACACACACACAGACACACACACACACAGAACACACACACATCAAACTATTGTTCAGAACCACTTCTGCACCTACAGGCTGCTGGCTCTGTTTCTATGCTGAACACCAGAGCAGCAGGCAGCCAGCTGTCTGTCCCTCTCTTCTTTCTTCTCCTGTTGCCCGGGCCCTTACTGTGAGCTAACCGCTAGCACTAGTCTGCAGTGCTCTTCCTCTTGCCTCTGTTTGTCTTGGGGGAGGTGGGTGATGTGAGACGACGGGGGAGAGAGGGAGAGGGAGGGTGCTTTCTGGACACGAATGCGGCAGCCGCCCCCGCTGTTCTGTCGCCAGGGCCACACAGCTTCTAGAAGGTTCTACGGTTCCACTCTGAGCCGTTTATCAGAGGCCCCCATCGGCGCAGGTCGCGGCGGTGCTCCAGCGGGAAGTGTAGGGCCCTGGCCCAGGCGTGTGTTGTGGTGGGGGCCGATTGTTTTGGTGTGGCTCACCCACAATGACATGAAAGGGTGGCAAGAGCCAGCGGGAGAGGACCAGGCTGGCTGGCTGGTTGTGTGTTTGTGTGTGTGTGTGTGTGTGTGTGTGTGTGTGTGTTGGGGAGGACGGATACAGTCACAGCTGGGGCTCAGGTTCAACAGGTCTCTTTCCGTTCCCAGAAAAAATATTCACTTTTTTTCCCCCTTTTCCTTCCGTCCCTCCCTCACTATCCCTCTCTTTCACTCCCCTTCGTCCACTTTCTATTCTGCTGTCGACAGTATTTCTGTTTCTGTTTCACCTCTCTCTGTTTTTCCCCTTACACTCTCCCATTTCCTTCCTATCTGTGAAACCTTTATTTCCCTTTTAATTGCCACTGCTGTTGTTCCCATGACCCTTCCCTCCCATTTGAAATCCCTCTCTCTATTTAAAAATACTCATAATCATGAACAGCCTCTCCAGAGAGCACCATTGCCTGTAAGTTAGTCAGGGATCTCTCACTTCTCAGGGTTGATAGCTAATTTTGTCACCTAATGTCAGCAATAGAATCTGCCACAGACTCCTGTGGGTTAACTCAGTCCACTTCCTCAGTCCTTCATTACTTCATATCACGAGATGAGCTCCAACAGGCCCGTACACAACTGTGTGAGGATTACGTACTCTGGGAGATGCCTAATCAGGCCCTGGAGGGGCGAGAAGGCTAAGACTATGGTTGCTAGCATCTATCACACTTCTTCAGATGCTAGGGAGTGAGATATGATTACAGCACAGGTCTGCTCTTTGTTGCCTTTGATAGACCAATTTAGGCTTTACAGAAGTAGGCTCCTGTATGTGAAAGGCTCATATCAGTGTGTTTTATATCCATCCTTTCCTGATGTTATGGATGCACATCTTTACATGTCATGTGTAATGAGTTACATTTCTGTTGTTGCTATGCTACATTGTCCTTGTTCAGCATAAGACTCCCTAAAGCTAGTTCTAGTCACCCAAAGGAAGTTAGCGGGGGCTAATGGCCAAGCAAGCAAGCAGTTGAAATCCAATAAGCCCTCCCCTATGTGCTCTTATGATAGCCAGCCAGGCGGGCAGGACATATTGTGATTTGATTTGTTTAGCCCTTCCCTGGCCTACAGCATGTGTAAGAGCAGACGCACGGCTCGGAGCGTGCCCAGTGTCCTTCCCTAACGGCGGGTCGGTCTCAGGTTCAGCGTTCCAATAAAAGCGCCAGACAAGAGAGATAAGGCAGGAGGCTGTTGTTAATATCGCAGGCTAGATGTGGCCATTTTTCTCCCTAACCAGACCTGGAGTCTGGATCCAGTTACCGAGGGCTTCTATATTACAGAGCCGCTCATGGTTAAGAGTTACAGTGGGGATAAATTGTGCCTCATGTGGCAGGCAGCTTTACAGGCGGAGATGTTGAATTTAGCCCAATGTTGTGTGTTTTCTCCTGCAATACGAGTCGCCTCTAGAGCTGCTTTATGGTCATATTGTGCATCACAGGGCCATAGCATTTATCATTACTTGGGCATCCCCCACGTACACAGCAGACTCAGTGTGTGCTATCGCTGCTATAGCTGAATGTACTCTGTGTCTGTGGCGGCCTGTGGCCTGTTGCTCCTGCTGCTGCTGCTGTTAACTTTCAGTGACCCTCAGCTCAGAGGCGCTCGCTGTGGAGCTCTGATTCCCCGGGCTACATATCACCAGCAGCGGTGGGGTCACTCGGAACAGACGGAACCCACCAATCAAAAGGTCGCTCCTGCATGCTACTGGGACTGGATTTGCCCTTCCGCGGCTGGGGTTCCCGCGAGGAAGAGGTGCGGAGAGGGGAGGAGTAGGGTATTTTCGGGATGAGTTACGAGGTGAGAATTCTCCCTGTGCTTCTCAGCTGATGGATTGGCCCGGTGAGGTGGGACCCATGGGTGCAGGGGGAAGGGGGGCGGGTGGTGGACAAGGTTGTGTAGGGCTCCCCTAATAACCCCTGGGCCCCTGATGTACTGCTCCTGGCCCCAGAAAGATCTGGTACCTCCTCCTCCCAGGTGATAGAGATAGGGCAGTCAAAGGATCCAGTGAGGGGCAGTCACTCACCTGAGGCAGACAGAGAGAAGAGAGAGATACAGAAAGAAGAAAGGAAAAGGAAAGAGAGGGCAAGGAGGGTCAAGCTGTTTCTGACAGAGGAAGAGAAAGCGGGAGAGAAATAAGTTGTAAAAAGGGGTACATCTTTTCAGTATGCCAAAGACCTTCTCAGATTTACACTTGTTTGCTTCCAGTTTCATTGGGAGAGGAGAAGGCAAGATCACCCCTACTGTCACTGTTCAAATCCAGTCCAGAGAGTTAGACACACACACACACACTCACACACACACACTACACACATACGTACACACATACAGACACACACATATACGTACACACATACACACACACACATATGTACACACATACACATACACACACACACACACACACACACACACACACACACCACGACCCCTAAGGCTTCTCCCCACCACATGTGCAATAGTACATTCTTGTGGCAAATAAATTGCAGATGCATACACCCATTATACAGTAAATTAAACTTCTTTATTCACTATAACACACACACACACACACACACACACACACACGGAGAGAGACAGAGAGAGAGACACAGACGTGAAAGCATAGGCAAAAGTATTGACGCTACCCCGTGATCTGTAATTTCTGCATCTCAAACACACATACACACTTACAAGCGCACTTAGACGGACAAGTCGGACACACTTGCACATGGACGGTTGGACACACACACATACATACGCATGCATTCTGGATTTTGACAAAGGCCAGGGACAGATGCGGATCACGGATGACAATGGTGCTCGGAACGCCGTTTCCCCACCAGGGTGTTGTCATCCACTTAGCGGGTGCTTAGCAACTATTGTTTTTAATATTTACATGTAGGGCATTTGCGCAAGGATTCAAGTGGACTTATTTGGACTTCTGACAATTGATGAGTGCACTGGAGTCTCCACAACAACAGTTGCCGGGGAAATGAGGTCACCCTAAACTATAATTGCGCAGGCCAGTGAAAGAGAGCGCATGGAGAGCTAACTGGAGCTCAGTGTTCCTCTAATAACACAGGATGAGGTTAGCGTGTGATAAGAAGATTGTTTAATAGTTGGCTATTTACGGCTAATTGACTACCAGTATGCATTGAACAGAGGGGGCTTTTAGTTAGTAATGAGACAGGAAGGATGTTACTCTTGGATGCGGGGAGCCCACGCGTATGAGGCCTAACTGCGCCTGGAGCGAAGAGCAGAGGAGCGAGCGAGCCGGGCACCATGGAAACGGGCATTGTTGTCAGAACAGTTTGTTCTCTGATGTCATCGTGAACGTTCCGCAGGGCCACAGGGCTCGCCAGTGGTATGCCTCAGGAGTAGTTCCATCCAGACTGCCCTACAAACACACACACACACACACACACACACTGAAACACACACAATTGATTGCAAACACACTTGCACCCTCCCTCGCACATGGACACAGACTCTATCTGCTCGCTTGTACAAATACACACATTTGAGTCACAGTATCAAGTACAAAGACACATACCATCTCCGACACACACACTCACACACACGCTCACACACACACACAGACACACACACACATACAGAGACACACAGGATAAGCAGTATAAGGAGTATGAATGATGAGTTATTCCTCCTCTCTGAGCTCAGCTGGTGCTCTCTAGGCCAACATTAGCTTCACCAAACGCCAAACTCCACCCATTCCACTTCTTCTAAAAAGCTTTACACTGCAATGCCCACACATCTACATAGCCAACCAGGTTACACACACACACACACATCCTCATAATTCCATTGTCAAACAAGTAACCTTGTTGACTTTTTGCCCAGCATTGAGGTAAAGGCACAGAAGGGTTGCAGATATGTCAGGAATCCATAACAGTTTAGATTGCTGGCTAAGTTTAACACAAGTCATCTACAAGAGTTTCAATCATTTGGAAGCTAAAAGAAATCACATCCTGTTTGCCCCTCACATAAGACTCAAACTAGAGCTTTCAGGGGAACGTTTACATCTCTCCTCCTGAGAGCTGGAGAGATCTGAACAGAGCAAGCAAACTTGCTTACAATGTAAACTCCAACTACTTAGTAAACTCAAAATATTTGTGGAAACTGATTACCACTAACATTTCATTTTTTACAAAGTTTTAAACTTTTTAAATACTTCAGTTTTTTTGAAAATAGTACTTTATACTCAATAAATCTGAGCTATAATCTGAGTTATCTTTAAGTTCTAGTCAGTTACTAAAATATTTTGGCTGATGGCTTAACAAATTTATGTCAATGACTATGGTTACATGCAGGAATTATTCCTGTTTTAAGGAAACTCCTCTTGCGATTGTCATTCTCAGAATTTGGCCATATTCTGGTTTCTGGTAAAAACTGGTAAAAACCTGAATAACTGGTTTATGCCTGAGTTCAACAGAATTTAGGGTCATGTATACACCTTTAAAGGAAAACACTCCTTACTCTCAAAACCATTCCAACTAGTCTTTTCTAGAGCGAGTGGATTATATTGACATCATCACAGAATGGATAAACAACAACAGTTTGGCAGTTCAATCCAAACTGTGATTAAAACACCACTCAATGTCACTAGAATTTAAAATCTAGTTTACATTGAGAGCATAGCAAAAAGAGGGGGAAAGATCAAGAAGACATTTGTTTTTTAAAAAAGACTTCACCATGACGGTTTGCTTATCTCCAGATCACAACACATCATGCTATTCAATAAAATATGCTTGGGTCATGTTCAGGTTATGTTAAATTAAGCAACAACCAGTGCTATGACTTCAGCTCTCCGAGGAAGAACCAACACCGTGGAAATCAGCTGTCAGCCGTGTTGTGGTAAAGACAAAATGCATCTGCTGTCGAGGCTCAGAACCGAGCTGTGTATTCTGTTTGCTTACTATTTAGGTTTCAGACATGCACATCTGATCTGATGTGTGTGTGTTTGTGTGTGTGGTGTGTGTGTGTGGTGTGTGTGTGTGTGTGTGTGTGTGTGTTTTCTACCTAGAGTATTTAGAAGAGTAACGGTCTCTACACCAGGTCTGGTTTATCTGTCTGTTGATTTATGGAAAGAATGATGTGGGCCCTCCTGTTACACATAACATTTAGTGTTATATAACACACACACACACACACACATGTCAGATGTGCATGTCTGAAACCTAAATAGGTTTGCATGAAGTAAGCTACAGGAGAAATACTAGGGACATCTGGCATATATTTGCATATGTGTTAGAGGAAAGTGTAGATTTCTGTGTGAGTAAAAAAGAAAGAGTATGGATGAGACTGTGTGTGTGAGTGTGTGTGTGTGTGTGTGTGTGGGGGGGGGGGGGGTGTGTGTCTATGTGTAACACTGGCCAGATAAGAGGGATGACAAATGGAAAAGAATGACTGAGTGAAGCTTGGCCCGTTCTACACAGACCTGCTGCCCTTTTGAGGAGCACCAATAAGGAGGACACACACACATGCACACACGCACACACATATACACACTCACACACACATACACACACACACACATATTGTATTTTGTACATGCATAAGCATACAGAGATTGATTAATGTGTGTGATTAATGTGTGTGATAAATGCACAAACACGCACATGCACATATGCACTTACAAACATAGGCATATTTCCAAAGCCCTGTTGAATAAAAGACACAAACGCACACATACACACACACACACACACACATTTCTCACACTGATACTCTGGTTCAAACTGGTCTAGTTTTATACAGTTCCTTGTCTATCCAGAGCCATATTGAGGTCTACTTATTCACAGTGTTCTCTCAAAGTCTGCATAAAAGTGTTGGAAAACTCTCTGAGCTGTGAAAGTCTTTAGTAAAGTTTTCAGGAAAAGAGGCAATGCAAACTATTTTTTTCTCTCTCGTCGCTCTCTCTCTCTCTTTCTACCCCTGCCCCCACTCATCTTTTTTTCCTCTGCTTTTTCTGCTCTCTGTCTGTTTTTCTCATCATTCTGTTTCTCATTCTCACTTTCTCTTCCTTCTTGCCAGACTACGTCAGAGGTTCCCCAAGGGGCTTTTATGATGGAGGTAGTAACACACACACACACACACGCACACACACACACACACACACACACACACACACACACACAGCCTATACACACTAATGATCCACCCATAGATAACCAGCATCAGGCCACTAACCTTTCAAGAGCACCAGGCCTTTTGTCAAGGATCAGGTACCGTCTTCATTGTGTGTGTGTGTGTGTGTGTGTGTGTGTGTGTGTGTGTGTGTGTGTGTGTGTGTGTGGTTGCACACTCTAACATGTGTGTCTAGGCCATCATCATCGCTGTGGGCCCCTCTGCCTCTCTAACAACAGGAAGCCATTTGAAATAGAATCCCATCAGCCTTCAGCACAATACTGTACATTACTGTACATTACCGACATCTCTTTTATTCTTTCTTCTTTGCTTGTCCGCTGTCTTTCTCTCTGTCTCTCTTTTCCTTCCTTTTTGTGAGGGGTGATTAGGAATAATTGCTCAAAGCGTGTGTTGATTGAGGGAAGGAAAAAAAAAATATGTTTGCTACCTGGTGTTCTGCACAGTTTGAATGTATGGGAGTGTGTGTTGTGGACTAGAGGATGAATGTGCTGTGTGTGAGTGCAGGCATCACTCCCTCTGCCAGATGTACCTGAGTGCGCTATTGTTTATTGTGGCCAAAAGTCCAAGTTTCCTGATTGTGTGTGTGTGTGTGTGTGTGTGTGTGTGTGTGTGTGTGTGTGTGTCTGCTTGCATGCAGTCAATTTCTGGTTTGGTGTTCCAAATGGAGGAGACCCAACACACATTCCTGTGCTCATGAACCATCTCTGTTCCCGGTAATAATAAAGTGGTTAGCATTAGGGAGTGTGCTTGTGTGTGTGTGTGTGTGTGTGTGTGTGTGTGTAAATTTATACAAAAGTAATGAAAACACATGGAACCTCTGACAGTTGAATGACATGAAACAGACATGGGAGAGCCGCATGTGACCATGTTGATATACTCATGTAGGTATTTAAGTGTGCATGCGTGTGTTTGTGTGTGTTTAGAGATTCTCCCACACATTAGATTACGCTGATATCTCTGTGTACTAACAGCATGGCACGCAGGTATTCTCTGTTGCGGATGACTCAGCTTACTCTTGCCTACATAAGCATGTAGTGTTGCAGGATCAACATATAAAACATAAACTACATGATCCGTGTATCCACCTACCTACTGAACCTTTGGACAAGCTTTAATCAACAGATAAGAATCTTTTAAGGAGTCACCACTTCCGCTTTCTCCTCTCTTTCCAAAGGTTTTCACTGTGTTTCAGGTCCACCTTAACTGGACCAGAGATTCATTTTTTTCTTAAATGTTCCTGGAATAAAATACAATAGCACAGTGTTTATAAATGGCTTATAAGGGAATTATCAATGAAATGACAGAGTGTTTATAAAGAGCTTATAGGGGTATCATGGGGGATTTTGTGGGTTAATGAATGAAGGCATGTTTGTTCCTGTGATGCAGCCACACAATGAACAGTGCTGGTTGCATATGGCCAAATTGAATCCGTGTGTGTGTGTGTGTATGTGTGTGTGTGTGTGTGTGTGTGTGTGTGTGTGTGTGTGTGTGTGTGTGCATGTGTATGCGTGTGTGTGTGTGCGTGTGTGTGTGTGTGTGTGTGTGTGTGTGTGTGTGTGTGTGTGTGTGTGTGTGCATGTGTGTGGGTGTGAGTTCTCATTCGTCACGTAGGCACTCTGAGATATCTTTTGAGTCAGGCAGCATGCTGTGAAGAAGAGTTGTAGCCCGCAGGGATGATACAGGATGGTTCAATCTGATTACACACGCACACACACGCACACACACACACACACACTCACATACATGCAGAGAGAGAGAGAGAGAGAGAAACAAACCGTAGATGAATGTATTCTGCATGGTTCCTGCATACAGAGGACATTTTAACACTCACACACACACACACACACACAAACACACACACACAGATATTTCCATATTCTCTCTCTCTCTCTCTCTTTCTCTCTATAACACACACATATACACACAAAGATACTTCCACACTCTCTATCTCTCTTTCTCTAACACACACACACACACACACACACAAACAGACACAGCTGTAAAGTATCAGAGAACTACAGGGAGCAATCTTTGTGTTCTAAAAACAGACAACAATTACAATCAGAGGCTGAGGACAATGAACCACTGCAGAACAGTGCAGACAAAAAACAGAAGTGCAAGAAAGTCTGACAAAGAAAAAAGACATGAAATGAACAGAGGAAAAAAGAGTGGACAATATAATAAAGAAACAGAGGGAATGAGAGATGGAGAAAGAAAAATAAATGCAAGAATGGTTCCATGTTAGCTTGTCCATTGCGGTTGAGAAGCACATATGGCATGTATCATTTTCTCTGACTGGATCCTGTGGAGACATTCAGATAGAGCCTAATCTCTCTCATCTAAATGAAATTGTAGGAGCCCAATTTCAGTTTGTTTGCATTGCACTCATTGTGCTGTTGTCTGCATTTTGAGACTGCGCCCTCTACAGGTGGTGATGGTGCTGCCTCATAAATGGATGGCAAATGCGCATGACTGAGGGAAGGCAGGCCGGCAGGTTACAGTCATTGGCCTTGACCTTGTACGCTGAAGTGAAATCGCTGTGCTCACCTGTTGTGTCTTGCAGTCACGCTGTTTATTGGACTATGGCCGAATTTTGCATACAATAGCATCTTTCGTTTGTATTTTATTTTATTTGAAATAAACTGACAAGACACATTCTACACGCAAGCGAACAGAGCTAAGCCGGGAAGCCATTCTCTTGCTCGTCTTATGATAAATTACCTACTTGTAGCATGAGTCCCCTCCACTGGTAACCCCAAACCTGACAGACATGTTTTGAAAAGTCTTGGCGGAGAGATCATAAAACGTGGCCATGGGAGAGGCTTGTAAACTGGTAAACAGACGTTTACAGGAAATCGAGATGGGATAAACATGTGTGATTGTAAAGCGAACGTGGAGATGATAGCACGGGGGATGTGGGCTGACCAGACCGAGGAGGCAGCGTGCGGCGAGGGTGGAAAGGTGAAGCAGGGGTCAAGCTGCGAGGGATGCTGCTGCCGGGCAGACCAGCAACTCTGTCTCTCTCACGCAGTGTTGTTTTTTTTCATAGGGGAGAAGATTCTGGAATTCAAACAAAAGGCATGAAGCGTGAGTCTCTTTCGAAATGCGTAAACAGAGACACATTCGTACTCTCGCTCTCACAAACAACATTTGGGCAATGAAATTAGATGCCTGTCTGTCACATGCACAGCGCACCAACAAACATTATGTAAAGAGTGCACACACGCAGACACACACTGGCAGTGAATGGGACCTACACAATACACCTCACAATTAGTGTCAGATACTATCCCTCCACACAGCCACTCAGCCCTCTTTCATCTGCTGGGGGAATGTGCGTTTATCTTGGACCCTCTCAACAGATAAGAGGAACAAAGGGACTGTGTGTGTGTGTGTGTGTGTGTGTGTGTGTGTGTGTGTGTGTGTGTGTGTGTGTGTGTGTGTGTGTGTGTGTGGAGTCATATGTATGTACTCACAAATGTAGTATATCCTACTATTAGCCATTTCTACTTGCATGTGTGTCAGTGGCATCTGCGACACGGTCAGAATGCTGTGGTTCTTTGTGAATTCCATGGCTAAGTGTCATTTTTGTGTATGGATGGGGGCTCATGGATGTTTAGCCCATTCAGTGCTTGTCAGTGTCTGTGTGTCTATGTGTGTGTGGACACTTGGTGAATCATGATTATGCATCAGATCAGTGTGTTGTTGTTCATTCTTCTGACAATGTGTGTGTGTGTGTGTGTGTGTGTGTGTGTGTGTGTGTGTGTGTGTGTGTGTTTAAGAGAAAGGGAGAAAGAGATGAGCGATGGCAGTATTAAAAAAAAGGGAAAGAAAAATAATGAAAAACAGCTGCTAGCCTAATTCTCAAAAGCACCATAACTTTTGCTCTGCGCAGCCACACACACACACACACACACACACAGAAACCCCTCTCACTTTTCCTCCTCAAACTGACTCTTTTTATGTACATATAACAGCTTGTTTTTACCCTAGACTGCTGACAATCCACAAACAATGCTAAGACCCATACAGAATCACACACACACACACACACACACACACAGGGCACTGTTGAAAACATTCACACATGTCACAGAGGAAAACATACTAACACAAACACACACAGAGACAAAGCAGGAGACTGGTGTGTGTATCAGGGACAGTCACATGACTCCATTACAAACTGTAGAAGGGATTCTAATATGTGCCAGACTGAGTTCAGTCCTGGTTGAATGATCTTTTTTTTCCCTCTCTTTCTCTCTATTTGAGTTTTTGGGCCTGTCTCCCCCCACCTCGGACGAGGGTCTTGTGCTGAAACCCATCGTTATGGCTCCAGAATCAGCACTTGTTATTTTTTTATTGAATTGGGGATAATGTGTGTGTGATTATTACAGAGCACAATCTCCATCCCTTCTGGGCCTTGGAGTCAGATTCTGGAGAGGTTTCTGGGCACAAAAACAGACCCCCTCCTAGACACACACATGCACACCACACACACACAACATACACACACATACACACACTAAACTCAAGCAATGTATCCCACAGTTCCTGCCAATCAGTGGTAAGCCAATGTTCTGACCACTGATGAAGAGATTCAAACTGAACCAAAGTCAATGAAGGCAATGAAAGATTTTGTGAGTGTGTTCTAAAAAAAGAGTGTGTGTGTCTGTGTGTGTGTGTCTGTGTGTTTGTGTGTGTATGTGTGTGTACACATGTATGTGTGTGAGCGTCTGTTAGCACATGGGTGTGCACAGATTTAGGAAGAATGTGCTTGCGGTTTTCTATGCGTGAGAATTTGTGTTAGGGTGTCTTCTTCTAGAGAGTGATTTTATAAACAGATGCTCTCTCCCTCTCTCTCTGTCTCATTTATGATGCCGTCATGCTTGTAATCAAGGACCTAAAGAGTCACTCAAAGCGTAATTGCGGATTCATGTTCTTTTGCAGTTAATTGCATCAATTTGTATTTAGTACAGTGTTCCTCAGCGTTGTGTTTTGGTTGCTGTCACTAAGGAACCAGCTGGAGGCTGACTAAATGGAAGCCCTTGCGGCCATGTCCATGCGAGCAGCTTAGCTGTGACGTCAAAACCCCACCATTGCCTCCATCTCTTGCCTTTGGACGTCCACACCACTACTCAGAGTGTAGGAATGTCACAGGAAAAAGACTTTCATTTTCGTATTTTCATCCCAGTGTTACATCATGAAACTTGCCCAAGCCAGAACACAGCCCTGGTGACAAGTCTGTCCGCGGTCCTGTCACGATTACTCTGATTGTTAAGACAGACAGACCTATTTAACGCTCTGTCTCTAAATCAATTGAATTGACAGACAGATTAGCGATAGCTGCACCTACATCTATGAGGTGTCTGACAGGTGCAAGTATCACTGATGTATTTACATACTGAAGCTGTGCTAGCTGGAGGATTAGCCCTGTTGTGAGGTCGCTGAGCACAGGTAAAGCTAATGTAATGTATACTGTATGTAATGGTAACCCGCAGGTACGTACTGTACCTGAGCAGTAGGTAAAACATCTTTCTTTCTGACACTTTAGCAGACATGCTAGTGACAGACACCAGCGCCCAGAAGTTGGAGCTTCCTTTCCAGTGTGCCCTATTCCCAGCTTCAGGTGGTGAGGCACTAGACACACACACACACACACACATACACACACACACACAAGCACACACATCTCCTCCCAGCTGGCAACAGGTTTGTGAAGTGGAAGCTTTCTCACACTCCTGTGTGCATGATTTGATGAGGGAGTTCTCCCACAGCTGTGTTACAACGTGTGTGTGTGTGTGTGTGTGTGTGTGTGAGACAGAGAGAGAGAGTGTGTGCGTTTTCCTCACACAGCTGCCTGTGGCGTAAGCTCCTGATCTCCCACTAATCCCACAGTAATGATCCATCTCCTGCCGTCTCTCAGCAACAGCAATGCCACGGCAACAAGGGCCCCCAACATGCTTGCAAGAGTGGGCATACAGTAACACACACACACACACGCAAACACACACTCACACACACACACACATTCTCATCAGTTAAAAGGCCCAAAGCAGGCTAAGAGAGAGGTGTTTATGTATTTGAGCATTATGGCAGAGGCTAGTGGTCCAGCATCACAAGTAAAGTTAAGCTCTGTGTTTACTAGGAAGAGTGAAATAGTGAAGGTCCTGATATGGTTGTCAATGACTATGCCTGCTGAAAGGCTCCCCGGTAGGGAAGATGCAGTATTTTGAAATCTGCAGTAGTTTTCCAGGATCTGTGTGTGTGTACGTGTGTGTGAATGAGTGAGTGTGTGTGTGCATGAATAAGTCACTCATGAAGAAAAAGCCTCTGTGCAAAGTTGATGAAAGATGTCTGCCTTTAAGAGCGTTTTTTCTGATTCTTTTGAGTGTTCAATCTGAAAAAACAGACCCATCCTGGCGATATGGACAGTGTTCCACAGACAGCAAAGATATGACCCCATTACTCACACTGTAAGCTTAGCTAAAGTCATAACAAACAACATACAAGCCTTTTCTGCTGGTGAGCACTCGATGTGGGCATTCCTTTTTTGTTACTGTACTTTTATAGGGATGCTAATGTAAATTCAGATTACAAATATGACGGCTAATGTAAATTCATTAGCATCTCCAGGCGGCTGTCAAAAGTCCTCTGTCAGCTTAGCGTGTGGATGGAGTTATGTCAGATTAGTGCAGCATATGTGTGTGGATGGAGTTATGTCAGATTAGTGCAGCATATGCAGGGCATGCTTGTACAGCATGCATGCACAGGATACATCAGTAAAAAGTATATGCTAGGAAACGGAACATGAACACCTATCATATAGTGGAGTTGGACATTGGTCAATAAATCAATTCCAGTACAGGGCATATAAACTCAGACAAAGGAGTAGTCCAATTAAGACGAAATCGAGCTACTCTCCTAGTCCTGTTATTAAGTGCCGTTATGTACTGATTGTTAACTTACAGTAGCAAGATGTAAGTCAAGTAGTGTTAGTATGCTTGTCACCACTGTGACTGGCAAACTGTGTGGCAAGAACAAGGGCGGTGGCCTCACGTTATACATCAATAACAGATCATGTGACCGTCAAAGAGACTGTATGCTGTAAGGATGTGGAGTTACTAGCAGTTAGTCTGCGGCCATACTCAGGGGTGCCGCCGGGGTGGCGGGGGGGGGGGGGGGGGGGGTGGTTGTTGGGATGATTCCAAGGGCCTGGCACTGATAGGGGGCCCTAGAGAACATTTGAATATTATAATCAATGTTTGGGAGGCCCAAAATAATTTTCTGTCATAGGACCCCAAATTTTTAGCAGCGCCGCTGGCCATACTACATGCCAAGAGAGTTTTCTCACACCGTTGTTGTTTGTGTGTATGTTCCACCACATGCTCTATCAGACACTGCATGCGACATCATCCATTCTACAGTTGCAAGCCTCCAAACTCAACACAGATGCCTTTATTGCAATGTAATATTGAATACTGGACTGTCCAACAAGGAAAAACAGGACAATAGACCTGATGTATGCTAATGTGTAATGTGATGCATACAGTGTTACTCCCCTCCCACCACTGTGGAGATCAGACCATAACCTCATTCACCTTCAGCCAAAGTACAAGCCACTAGTGCAAAGGCAACCAGTGACTACACACACCTTCAGAAAGTGGACTCCTGGGCCTGAGGAGGCCCCAGGTGTTTTGAATCTACTCACTGCAGAATACCAGGAAAAGTGGGAGTGGAGGATGCCATTGTTTATCTGCTACACAGGGTGCTCTCTCACCTAGACAAGGAGGCAATGCTGTGAGAATAATGTTCTTTGATTTCTCCAGTGCCTTCAACACCATCCAGCCCCTCCTCCTACAGCAGATGTAAGTGGACTTGTGCCTGGTAACCTGGATCACAGACTACTTCACACACAGTTTGTTAGTCTGAGGGAATCTCACGTCTGAGACTGTTGTAAGCAGTACTGGTGCACCACAGACTGTTCTATCCCCTGCACTGTTCAGTCTGAACACCTCTGACTTGAGATACAACTGTCAGACATGCCACATGCAGCAGTTCTCTGATGACACTGCAATTGTGGGGTGTGTTAGAGATGGACAGGAGGGGGAGTACAGGAGCCTTGTGGAGGACTTTGTTGGATGGTGTAAGACAAACCATCTACAGTTGAACTCCACCAAAACCAAAGAAATAGTGGAGGCCACAGGAGGCCAACCACCCATGCTGTCTCCATTGATGGGGTGGATGTAGAGACAGCCAGTACATACAAATACCTTGGATGACATCTTGACAAGAAACTGGACTGGTCTGCTGACACTGACACACTCTACAAGAAGGGGCAGAGCAGGCTCTATTTCCTCAGGAGGCTGGGATCCTTCAACATCTGCAGCAAACTCCTCCATATGTTCTACTAGTCATGGCCAGTGTCCTCTTCTATGCTGTGGTGTGCCGGGGAGGCGGCACAAAGATGAGGATGAGGATGCTTAATGACTCGACAGGCTGGTGAGAAAAGCTGGCTCTGTTGTTGGCATGAAACTGGAGTCATCAGTAGCAGAAAAGAGGACCCTGAGCAGATTGATATCTATACTGGACAATGACCATCACCTCCTGCACAGCACACTCTCCAGACAGAGAAGTGTGTTCAGTGGTAGACTCCTGTCCTTGACATGCTAAACTGACAGGCTGAGAAGGTCCTTTCTTACCACGGGCCATACAGCTCTACAACACCACACAGAGGAGGTGTGAGAGAGACTGGTCTGCATGATTCCTCACCACACACTGACCCCATGTCCTATGCCCCGACCTCACCCCACCACGTTCTATTACAACATCTCTTCAGTTTTATTCTTTTCTACATATCAAGGACTGAACTAAGCTTTTGCACAGCCCTCTTCACTGATTCTATAGTATATATATATAGATCCTACAGGATAATAAAAGTATCTTTCTATCTGTCTGTCTGTCTGTCTATCTATCTACCACACAGCTGAGCTATGAGAGCATCAGTTAAAAAACTCTTCTTACTTGAAATGGTCCAGTGGGTGTACTGATGGTGGTGGTGGGGTTCAGGGTTTTTATTCGATTAGTGCCCCATGACCAGAAAGAGCCATCCCATCATTTCATTACAAGTGTTCCGAGCCCTCATTTATCGCAGTTAATCCCCTGCTGGCATTAATGTCTGCTCTGCAGTGACCACGGCAACCCGAGAGCAGACCTATTGTAATCACCATGGGAGCCGGACATGGTGAGCACTGGGGGGGTCACTGCTGGGTGAGGTGGGGTGGGGGCAAGGACAGCTGTGGAGTGTGTGAAGGTATGCAGTCCAGTTTACCCCCCCCCTCCCCCCCCATCTTTCTTTACCGCCTTCTTTCTCTGTCTCTCTCTCTCTCTCTCTCTCTCTTCTTTGTGGCCACTAGAGGTTTGATGCAGCATGCTCAAGAACAATGGAACTTCTTTGAACATCTCACTTAATGGATATCCAATATTTTTCTTCCTTAGTCCAAGAAAGCACATGCGCGCGCACACACACACACACGCACACACACACACACACACACACACACACACACGCACGCACACACCTTCTTGCTTTCATTTCCTTCTCTTTGTCCCATGTACTTTGTTGTAAGTGAAGAACAAACACAGCTAAATTAACCTCACTGCTGGCTGTTGTTGTTGGAAAATGTGCCGTCTCTCTCTCTCTCTCCCTCTCATACACATTACACGCACATGCACGCACACACATACACACACGCACACACACACACACACACACACACACACTCTCTATCTGTGTCTCAGCTGGGGGTTCATATGGTCATGATGTCACAGGTTCATGCACTGAGCTCATATGGCAGGGATGACTGATGTCTTCCAGTTCTCTCTCTGTTACACACACACATACACATACACACACATGCACGCATGTGCACACACACACACATGCGCGCACACACACGCACACACACACACGCACACACGCGCACACACACACACACACACACACACACACACTGTTTATCATCCTGTGGCTCAATGAGGAGGCTCATTTCCTCCTGCTAACACTGGACATGACCTCTATACAGCCATGACTCTGCACTCTCCTCTCCAATTAGGCTAGCCATTTATAGTGTGTGTGTGTGTGGTGTAAAACATTTTAAATCCACTCAATTTCAGTGACTGTCCTGGCCTCCAACTGAGTCTCCTCTTGACTACACTCTTGCCTTCAACAGGGATGGCCATTTTTAGCTTTGGCCCAGTGCTGGATGCCAGGACCTGTTTCCTTCAGTCAGGACTCTCCATCTGATAAGCCTTTTAAGAAAACTCCTCACCATGGAGATGGCACCATTGGGTCTGCCCTGACCATGAGGATGGAAATGTCAGATGACTCATTAATGTTCTATTTTCTAGTGTGTGTATGTGCATGCATGTCTGTGTGTTACTCTAAGTAGGTTTCCAGATGTGTATGTGTGTAAGACGAATGGTTTTGAGCGACCTTTCCTGTGTGCCTATGTGTCTCTCCCTCTGTGCATGTGTGTGTGTAACCAAGATACTTGTGCTATACCTGTGACACTGCTTTGTAATAGAGAAGACTCCTGAATCCAAAACCC
This sequence comes from Tenualosa ilisha, assembly GCA_015244755.2. Classification (NCBI taxonomy): domain Eukaryota; kingdom Metazoa; phylum Chordata; class Actinopteri; order Clupeiformes; family Clupeidae; genus Tenualosa; species Tenualosa ilisha. The sequence goes on along the minus strand of PYXC01000133.1, from coordinate 2,690,330 downwards.
CTCTTTCACACACACACACACACACCACACACACACACACACACACACCACAGTGACACACACACACAAACGCACACTACCGAGCAGACATCCAGACCTTATGCAACTCAATCAGAGCCTATTTATGAAAATCAAGCCAAATGTGAGAGTCCTGAAAATGACTGTGGTTATGCAACCAGTGGATGGGCCTGAAGACAGATTGCCCTTGGAGCAGCAACAGTTCCCAAGGTCTGTGTTTGTTTTCACTGCTCTTGGAATAGTCACTGATCTATGAACACACAGACACACACACACACACACACAGACAGTATACATGGCTGTACTATTCAT